>BJKM01001631.1:0-22043 GCA_015082035.1 Chaenogobius annularis | reverse complement strand
ATCACAGACCCGGTTCCTCTTGAGCCAACGTTTGAGGTTTGTCGTGAATGTGCTTCATGTCAGACTTGTCTCTGAGAGCGGCTGATGCTGTTCCAAGTCTCTTTTGCCTTTTGACTGACAGCACTTGTTGACTAAAGGCTGTGCGTCTCAGAGGAACTGCACAGTCTCCTCGGGTAGAAGCTCGAGCGTCCTTAGCCCACCTTTTGTATAAAGCCTAGTAAAAGAATAGTGAGAAATCAAAATGTAATTCCTCCTTCATAAAGATCCACAGAATATCTTTTTTTTTTTTTTTGTAGAAGATGTTAACAAAAACCCTAACCCGAAAATACTTGTTGGATTTTTTTCTAAACGTTGACATCCGTTTTTGCATCCAAACTCTTTTCTTATTTGAACCATTTTATTTAATTTTAATTGTTCCTATACAAACCTATGTATATGTGTACCTTTATTTGATGCAAATAATTGACTACTTATTTTGAATGTCCAATTTGAAGTCTAATACTTTAGACATGGAACAAAAAGGTTGCGTTTTGAGGGCTTCTTTTGCTACTTCACGACGGAGCGGCAGAGACATATGGCGAGGCTGCGTGAGGAGGCGCCGCCATTTGAGGTTAATAATGAGTTTAGCGACAGATGAAAGTTTTCTGTGCACAGAGGACGCAGGAGAGGAGCAGGTGCTTTCCCTGCCTCTCCCGCAGCTCTGATCAAGTTTAGAGCAGTGCTTCTGACAGCCACAGAGCAGAGACCTGCCTGTACTTCGGATCAATTTCTTTCGCGACATATAGCCCGAAAGTATACTCCAGGTAATCCTTGTTTTTAACTCACCGAGCAAATAGTTGTAAGTGTTGGTTGGACAACACAGTGTAAACATTTGTGCGAGGAGTGTTTTACAATGTGATCCCACGAGACGGAAGGGGACCCTTTGTTAGCACGTCTCTGTCTGTCCAAGGACATCACAACAGCACCAGCAACAGCAGAAGTGTCCTTAATCAACTCGGTCAATCTGAATCTTTCATTAGATTAAGTAGCTAATATAAACACGCATGTACAGGATGTAATAAAGTGGCGATTGTAAATGTGCTTGCGTGGAACAGGACGCATTATGGTCACTTGCCTAATTGACAGCCCCAAATGCAACAAACTGGTCACGTTCATGTTCGTAGAATGGAGAAAGCCACGTATTGTAACATGAGAGGTTCTCCCCCGTGAAGGAGAAAAGCTTTACAAGTGTGCAATACAATAAAGACTAGGATGGGAAGATAATAAAAAAGAAATGAAGTAACAAAGAGAAATCGATCATGTAGCCCCGTATTTACCTAATACTTCGTAAGAGATGATGAATTCAAAGTATGGAAGACGAAGGGAATTAAAAGATCCTATCAACTGTATGGTGAAGATGGAATTGATACGATTGAAAAGTCAGCAAAGGAATAGAATCGGCACAATTTGTGTCAATGGCTCCCTAGTGAGAAGTTATATACATACAGTCCAAATAGTCCAAATAGGGATGTTCATCATTCGCTCATAGACTTTATAATCAACAAAAATAAAACACATTACAACTATACCATAATAAGCTAGAGAAATTGGATTTTTTGGGAAATATTTTCCAAAAATGCTTATCTGTGATGAATGCTATTAAAACTCAAACTTTTCCCCGATATGTTTGTCATATTGGCAGGAGTTTTCATGGAAATTCCATCCAAGGTTCTTTCAAATCCTCCAGCTAAGGTAGTCCTGGGACTGACTAAGCCGGGATCAGGATCTGGAAATGGGTTCTTGGGTTTTTACAAGTCACAGGGCCATACTGTGGAACATTTCCGGCCTTCAAGAGTAGATTTGATTCATTTTAACATGCAGCTTCCTTCAGTTTCTCTTGAATTTTGCAGTTTTGTTCACTTTAAATGTTTTTTTGGATTACATTTCCGGCTACTTTTGTCAGATTTTGAGCCATCTTATTTAGAGGCTGCGGCTTTTCTGGGTTTTTTCTTTCAGAGGGCGTAAGATAGAATTGATTAAGCAAAGAAGCATGTTGCTTTTTTTAACATGCAGCTTCAACTATAAATTATTTTCATTCTTGCCGCATCATTATGGAACCAAACGAAGAAGTTCTACGAAGCAAGTTTTTGAATTTAGGAAGCCGCGCGGCTGCACGCAAGCTTAACATCAATGAATGTAGTTGGAGGGGACGGAGGGACAGCGGGGAGAGCTTGTTCAAGGAAAGACTTTAAATCTATGTATTGTTTTATTATAGTTTTTTTTTAAAATAGAGCAAATTTTTAGGGAGCGGCTGTCCGGAAAAATTAATTTGAGTTTGTCTGCTTAGCTAAAAATGAATTACTGTTGCTGTCCTTACAACATGACGTACCTAATCATTACAGTGGGAAACCATTAATTGGACATTGTGTTTACTTAATTATTGGTCATTTTAAGCGCGAGCAGATGCGGCGCTTAACGGGATAGTGGGAGAACCGTTACCAGCAGCTGTGAAATCACTGTTTGACTGATCCGCACATATGGACCTGCTTTGTTTTGGCGGATGTCGTTGGCATATTCTTTTCAAATGATGTTTTGTTTCACAGATGTGGAATTGAAACATCAAATTGGTTTTCACACAATAGCGCAAATGCCAGAATTGGTGTTCTTGGTGTTAAGTGATGAAAAACACACGTCATTGAAATATCGCATTAAGGTTGATTTGCAACAGAAATTACATTCAAATGAGAAAATATCAAATTATTGTTCACCACCAACCAACTACGATAAACTCCTTTTGGATTTTGTTGTGAACCCTATGATTGGGAAATCTAGTGTAACTTATGTAACACTAGAATGTTATTTCTATATGTATTTCTATATGTAATTAAATGTCCAAAGTTAAAGATGCACTTTGTAACTTTACTAATGGAGGAAGTGACAAATACGGTGTACAATGACGTGTCATAAAAGGTTGTTTTTCGCCTTATTTAGATTAGTGTTGTCCACTTACAGTGACTGTGTTGTCCCAGCCAAATGACATTACAGAACTGTATATCCACAAACAAGACCCTGAGGGGTCCTTGATAATCTGTGATTATTCTTATTGTTTAATGCTAATTTGCTGATTTTCAAATGTCAGATTTGTTTGCTGCTTTGAATTAAAGCGTTACTGCTGCGATTTCCTGATGAGCACAATTCATAATGGATGCTGATTACAAAGCTGGAAAGACATTTATTTATATATAATGTTTTGCTTGTACTGACAGCTCAGCTATTCATATACCGTTAATTTACCTAAGATGAAGTCCTTTTTTTAAGGGTCAGGGAAGGGAAAACAACTATATCATGGTTATAAGCTCCCTATAGTCTGTTTTGCATAATACGTCTACGTTAAGAAAAAATATTGTAAACAAAATAAGAACAAGGAAAAAGCACACCACCACATTTGAATGGTATCCAGAGCTAGATAATAAATGTAAAAAGTAATTTAAAAAGTAATTAAAATAAGATAACAATTTCATTCTCAACATATCATCATCTCCTTTCGGGTTAGAAAAGACAAAGCTGGACGGGCCACTTTGTCAGCGACTGCCATGTTGACAAAAATCCTCCCCGTTTTACACATTACATTTGTTCTAAGGAAAACTACTGAATCATTGTGTTTATTTTCTCATTTGAATAGGTTAATTTACCCTATGCATAACAGACAGTAATTGTACACCCCCTTAACTACAGTTACTCAGATGAGATTGAGCTGTTTCTGCTTCCACCATTATTCCACCATTACGAGCTAAACTGCATTGCACGTTCATTAAAAATCCATTGTTTGAGCAAATCTTCAAAAGCTTGGCAAGACCATCGGCCCTGCCCCTATGAGCGCAATTAAAGCTCCCGATGGTGCCTGATAATAATACAGTGTAGAGATTGTGGGCCTTTTTGGATGGCGTCGTAATTGACTGCCCCATTCAGAGTGATTCGGAGCAGGCCGCAGGGAGAACACTCGCCCACAGACTGACACAAAGACCCGATTGTCACGGACCCAGCAGACACGCACCACAGGTGATGACTTTAGAGAACAAGCTAGGAGGAGGCTAATGAGACAAACTACTGGAAAAAGGATGGATTACAAAGAGAGTATTTTTATACCAGAGTGGATAAAATGATGGTGGAAGATTAGTTTGCCTTTATATAATGACATATTTGGACTTTACATAGGGAATATGAACTGCACTTAGACAAACTTACTGATCCATTCACAGTTCACAGTGTACAATATAATAAGGTAGAAAAGGTTTCAGTTCTGCTCCTCCAGTGGTGACTGAACCTTAGATGCTTTCTGTTGGTAAAATAAAAACGTTTCTGAACACATTTTGATTTAAAGGAAGTCATAAGTACACAGTTCAGTCTGATGGCTCTGGCCTGAGAAGCTAGAATATACTGAACTGAACTGATTGGTGTAGGGCTTGATTTGAGTAACAAACCAGAACAGGATCCGGCAATCATCACGGTGCGTTCCAGCAACTGTTTTCCCTGAACCGGTAACTGTATTAGATATTCTTATGGCGAAGGTCTTTAATATAAACACAGACATGTATGCTTTAAACAAACATGCGTGGAAGGGCATCCTGTGTGAATATCCCAGTCCGACACATGCATAAAATATGATATCCTTTATATAGTTAAAAATTGGGCGGTTACATTGTATTTTGGCATCTCTGAGAGCCTTTATGCTGATATATTGTGTGTAAAGTTTTGACCTGATCCCAAAGATACTTTTTGTTTTCCGGAACGGCTGATTTGAAAATGAAGCACTGTTTTTTTTTTTTTTAAGCAGGGAGACGCTTGAAAGAGGTTTGAAGCTGCTTTTGGATCTAAGGTTGCGCGGTTCGATCTGCTAATGCATAATGTATAGTCTAAATGCCAAACTATGGACTTCCCTGTTCTGTGTACCTCTACTTGGCAATTTTTTGAATATTTATTGCTTCAATTTTATTCCTCCTTCTCTTTAGTGCCCCTTGCTCTTGGCACCGCTCCAGTGCACTTGAGATACTTAGTCGCACTAGATACACTTCCCGAGATTTGTTCCTTGTAAATGAGAGGAAACAACACACTTTTCTACCCAGTCTGAATGGGAACTAAATCATAGTTTGAGGTTTGCATTATAGCTTAAGGGACCTTGGAAAACTCATATACGAGCACAAATATTTTTTTGGGTTTAGAATGCAAATTATTTCTATACATTTTGGAAAAGTTAACGATTTCAAAAGTCACTTGATCTTCTGCTCTTGTTTTACACAGTCTTACAATCTTAAGATCAAACTGAAGTTTAGTACATTCACTCACCTTATTCTTATAGTAATATTGGAACAAGTATATTGCATTTCATATTTTTAGTGCTGGCAAACATCCTATAGTCAAACAGGTCACCTTGTCTTCAAATGCAATAAGGACATACAGATTTGAGCTTACATTCTTTTGGAGATGGCTGCAGAGACTCCAGATAGTCCAGTGGTGACTGAACCTTAGATGCTTTCTGTTGGTAAAATAAAAACGTTTCTGAACACATTTTGATTTAAAGGAAGTCATAAGTACACAGTTCAGTCTGATGGCTCTGGCCTGAGAAGCTAGAATATACTGAACTGAACTGATTGGTGTAGGGCTTGATTTGAGTAACAAACCAGAACAGGATCCGGCAATCATCACGGTGCGTTTCAGCAACTGTTTTCCCTGAACCGGTAACTGTATTAGATATTCTTGTGGCGAAGGTCTTTAATATAAACACAGACATGTATGCTTTAAACAAACATGCGTGGAAGGGCATCCTGTGTGAATATCCCAGTCCGACACATGCATAAAATATGATATCCTTTATATAGTTAAAAATTGGGCGGTTACATTGTATTTTGGCATCTCTGAGAGCCTTTATGCTGATATATTGTGTGTAAAGTTTTGACCTGATCCCAAAGATACTTTTTGTTTTCCGGGAACGGCTGATTTGAAAATGAAGCACTGTTTTTTTTTTTTTAAGCAGGGAGACGCTTGAAAGAGGTTTGAAGCTGCTTTTGGATCTAAGGTTGGCGGTTCGATCTGCTAATGCATAATGTATAGTCTAAATGCCAAACTATGGACTTCCTGTTCTGGTGTACCTCTACTTGGCAATTTTTTGAATATTTATTGCTTCAATTTTATTCCTCCTTCTCTTTAGTGCCCCTTGCTCTTGGCACCGCTCCAGTGCACTTGGATACTTAGTCGCACTAGATACACTTCCCGAGATTTGTTCCTTGTAATGAGAGGAAACAACACACTTTTCTACCCAGTCTGAATGGGAACTAAATCATAGTTTGAGGTTTGCATTATAGCTTAAGGGACCTTGTAAAACTCATATACGAGCCCAAATATTTCTTTAGTTTAGAATGCAAATTATTTTCAATACATTTTGGATATTTAACGATTTCAAAAGTCACTTGATCTTCTGCTCTTGTTTTACAACAGGTCTACAATCTTAAGATCAAACTGAAGTTTAGTACATTCACTCACCTTATCTCTTATAGTAATATTGGAACAAGTATATTGCATTTCATATTTTTAGTGCTGAGCAAACATCCTATAAGTCAAACAGGTCACCTTGTCTTCAAATGCAATAAGGACATACAGATTTGATCGCTTACATTCTTTTGGAGATGGCTGCAGAGACTTGGGTCCAGATAGTGGAACATATTAAATGCATACTTGCACAGTCAAATATACTTTTAATGTGGGACTGATATAAAGATGACACTAGAAATATGTCTTTGCCAAACTTCATGTTGGTGACTGTACTTTCCAAACCCATTTCCAATATTGTCAGCCAATTACAGCCTACTATCTTTGTCCCTCCACCAATCACCTCCCTTTCGAGCTTTTCATTCTCTCTCACACTATTTTCAACATTGTCTTGGTCAAGATCATGCAATTATATTTTCTCGTGGTCCAGATTACATGACTATGGTCTCTCTATGGGCCGTTTTTTCCCGCACCAGTTTGAAACCTTTATCCCTGCACATAGCAAGCATAAAGTTCAACAATACAGCCGGTGTTTACGGTAAAATGGTCCAAACCCAGAGTCAGGAAATACGTCTATTGGCCTTGTAAGTGAACAACATTCACGAACAGGAATTTGCTTCAGCGATGTAGCGCATAATTAAACTGTGAATAATAACAGTAAAATATAAACTATGATAAAATTAAGGCATGCGTAAACAAGACTGAATAAACCAGAGTCATGAGTCAAATAAAAAAAAAAATTATAAATTTTTCTGGACTGCGCAGATTGTCTGGGACATATCAAGTCCCTGACCCGCCATTTGAATCGACCTGTCCGAGGTATTTATGGCGATATGGCAGTTGAATTTTTATGATTTTTGTTTTTAATACAAATATCTTGGCTCTCATTTGCAGCTTTTTCACCAGCAAAGCGATTGTGTGTTTACGGCTTGACTACATTCAGTGCTCCAAACCTGTGTAAGGAATTAGTGAGAATAATGAGGCCACCAGGTAATACAAAAGTTAATATTAAAAAGGGTCATTTTTTTGAGCAGCCTATTCTGTTCTATTATAATTGCAAATTTAGACACGCTGGTCCTTGAAAATTAGTTATTTTTTTCACATGTGTCAGATAGATGTAGAGTTGTTTTAGCCTTGGAAGGTTGGATATTATTCTCCTCATTAATAAACCCTCTCTAGATCTTGAGCTAGGTTCATATGTTCACACGCTGTTTCATGTTGCACCTTATCGCCGGAGCAATTTTGTAGTTTGTGAAATTTTGGTTTTTCTTCACTGACAATGGCAATAAACCTTTTTCTGATCCAATAAACAGGATTAGTTGGAAGATGCCGACTGCGCATGTTTTAAGTTGATGGAATAAAAGGAGAAAACTCACCCAGAGTGCATTTTCTTTACATTGTTGACCTTCCTTGAGTTATTTCTTAGTTAAAACTACTGTTGCAATGGTGTATTCCTCCTAACTTTAGCCCTAATTTAGACCTGGAATACTCTCTTTATAGACCTGATTTAGATCTGGTGGTGCTCGGAAAGCCAAATCTTTTTGTAGGTGGTAAGCTAAACGACAGTAGCGTGCGGAGACTTTTATGGATGGGTAAGCAGACTATTTATTTAGTGGATGACACAAAAGTGAAAAAAAAATCTAAAATGCAAAATTTGAATTCTGGCCTCCCACGAGAAGGACTATCCTACTGAACTAAACTTCCATACATGAGGTAGACGCTGATTGGATTAAATAAACTGACTTCATCGATCAATTCATTACACAAACTAGCACTCTATGTTGTTAAATGAACATGTATTTCTAACTAAGGTTTAATCATTAGAATAGTGAACAGGGCTTTAGCTACAAACAAATACTTGTCTCTAAAAGATAGTTTTTAAGTCAGCTTGTTGAAACATGGCGCTGCTGTTGCTTCGCTTCTCCTCGCACATGCTCAGTTAGGGCAAAACCAGCAAACATCCTTAATTCCCACAAAGGTTTATTCAGCGCGGTTTGAGCATAGATCCGTGGGTTTGAGGCTGTGTGGTCCTCAGAGCGCGGGCCAATAAAAGACGCTGCCTCTGAACACGGTCACAGACTGAGCCGCTGCAGGAAATTAAGAATCATGCTTCCCGCGCAGTACTACCCAGCTGCCTGTAGTGGCCACTAAAGGACACTGTGACTTTCGCCAAGCTTCAGCAGCAGAAGTGAGGGGAAAATGCAGTTTTTTCATATAACGATCTTGTTTAGATATCGGGATTTAATTCAAATATTCACTAACTTCTCTGTCCATGGCTGCTGTGTCGCCAGTATCAATATTTTTTTGTATTTTGCAGCAAAACGATTACATTTTAACAATTTGTATCTCCCGCCGTTCTGTTAGCACTGTTTGTTTTCACCCAGAAGGGGGCGTCGCCGTAGAGCCAGTCCAAAAGTACCCGTATGACCGGAGACATCTGTGTGTATCTCTCTGAATTAAGTTCTACACAATATCAATCCGGACAGGCTCCTGCCGAAAGCAGTGGGGAAAAGGTGTAACGTCATGATGAATATTTGAATCTGATTCGAACTGTTTCCATGTGGACAAGCATTTGACTAGAACAGGATCTAGGGTCGTCATACTGTTTGACTCCACCCATTGCATTTCAGTCAAACCTGTTGCTAACGTGAGCGACCCTTGGGGAAAGCAAGCACCTGGTCATTGGTCATTTATTATTGTTCATATCTTGATTTCCAACAAGACAATAGCAAAATAAACACAGCATGATTATGTAGAGCTTTTTAAAACACATATTTTAAGGCCAGAGTGTTGAGTCTGACAGCAGCAGTTACAGAGAAAGATGAGCAGATGTTTCAGTAGAAAGTGAATGGAAGCCAGACTTGAAGGGGCAAATTTGTGCAGCTAGCGGGTTACCTTAGTCCACTTTTATGAACAGTCTACATTATGGACAGCAGTTAGGCCTGACGCAGACTCTCCCATCAGTTACAAGCGGCAATTTACATTTTATCCACCAGTTCATGTCCATGACCCGAAGAAACTAGATTAAAATATGCCATTAAGTTATTTGAATCATGTACAGTTTCCCTTAATGTACTTCACCGCTTGCTACTGGCGGCAGAGTGGCAAAAATCTAAACAACATCTGAAGTCTAACTGCAGGGACTTGGCAAACGCTGCACACAAATGACTGGAATAATGGCGAGATAGTGACACGCCGCCTCAAGGTTTGTGGCAGCTGGGATTTACAACAAGGATAGATGTCGTGCACGTAATGCTATCTCCACAAACAGTATTTTCTCCCTTAAATCCTATGACTTCTCTGTGTTCAATGTGCCGAATTTGGCAGACAGAGAAATTCCGCCGCTGACTGTTCAAAAGAATAAATTGACTTGACATGTGCCTCGTTGTCATTTATTATTAAAGGCTCTTGTTTGCACTCTGCCTAAGGGGTAGACTTTTCTTCGCCACTAATAACCTTTGTGCTCGTGCTCCGGGTCTCACTTTTGTTTTGTTTGGTACAACTGTGGATAGATTGTGCGCATGAATAAATGATCAGGGCTTTTTCATTATTTTATTTTGCCGTTATGTATTTTTCGATCACCTCTGACTCCAGATCCTAAGTGGATTAGAGGGAAAAATGCAATAGGTATGGAGAAGCAGACAAGCGTGATAAAGTAAAGAATGTAAGATGTAGAAACAAGAGCAGTCCGTAAGCCCAAATCTACCGTGTGTTCTACGAATCGACCCATCTGCTTTTGGACCATGGACCATTCTTTTATTGAATTTGACTGTCCCTTCAGGCCTTTGTGCCTGTGGCATGCAGCCAGTGCTTATGGATAGAAGTTGTTGCAGTCTTTTTGTTTGTGTCGTCCCGAGGGAAGTGTGGAGAAGAGGCAGTTCCCAGGGTGTGTCGGGTCCTGCAGGATGTTGGAGTCGCGTGTGAGGAGACGTGTGGAGAAGATGTTGGCCAGGGGTCTCATCTATAAAACTTTACGTGGAATTTTTACCGAAAGTGTACGTGCGGACAAAACACTAACTTCTCAAAACTTTCCCCAAAGTTGCTCACTACCCAGTAGATCAGAATCCGAATGAGTTTTATTCATCCCCAAAGGGAAAGTCTTTTCTGTACAGACATACAACCGACCAGCAGAAGAATATATATCAAGAATATAAGAATAAACTCCCAACCCCAAACATGCACAATAGGTCCTGACAGAGCTCAAGATCTGGAGATGGATCCCGGGCACTGGACTGCAGCGACCACTGCTCCTGACAGAGTCCCCCAGCAACATTGACGAAGGGGTCAACTGAAGAAGACAAATTTCCCCACGAGGACAGTTAATGCTATGTTTAAAATAAGAAACTAAAATTAACGATCAGTTCATAGAATAAAATACAATATATATATGTTTTATCAACTGAACCCCTGTTATAAACCACAATTTTAATAATATTTAACTAATCGTGTACAGATTTACAAGTGAACTGAATATTGCACAATGAGGATTTTACAGCACAGAGTTCAGCTGTTTGATTGCGCCAGACAGAAATGATTTCCTGTGGCAGTAATGGTCTGTCCATTTCCTCCCCTTCATCATGTCTGGTCTTCTTGAGGATCTTATTGAGTCTATTAGTGTCCCTCACGCGCAGCACACCACAGTGCACATAATGGCACCGGCCACCATCGACTTGTAGAGCATCCAGTGCATTGTCCTGCAGATGTGAAAGGACCTCAGCCACCTCAGACAGTAGAGACGGCTCTTGTCCTGCCATTTTATTACTGCAAGATATGTTTTCCTGCTTAATTAAAATCATTGCTCATAATCAGAACTACAAATGCTGTGCTCAATCAATTAAAAATGGCTTTGTGTATCAACCTTATCTGCCCAACCTTGACCATAAAGTACCAACTCTCTTGTCTATAACGTCACCCTGCTGTGTAAAGAAGGCTTTGGTGAGATACTTACATTGTAGCCCACGGGTTTGTTCTTTTTTCTTGACGGAGGTTGACACCTTGACCCTATACAGCCCTGTGAAAGAAGTCTACAAAAGAGAATAAAATATGTTTTAACCCTGTGTGGACCTAACAGCTTTTACACTACCTGGTGTGAACAGCACCCAATGAATAAATGGATCTTGATGTTTTTGTGGTCAGATGTATAAGTCAAGATATAGTTTTCAATGTTAGCCTTAATTGTCCCTTTACGTTAATTTGATCTCTGCATGTTTCCCACAATGCAGCGTCTGACCCATCTTCAAATCTTGATGTTGATTGGGCATTTTTAGGTTGATCGGAGCAACCAAAATAGTGGTTAATATGAAGTCTGATTTCTGCTCCATGCTTTCATTGACAGGAGTAGCTGTAGACCTCTCAATTAATAAACCTACGTTTATCATTTACTATTAGAAATGAATAAACCTAGAAATTCTATTACTTGCACAGCCGTACACCAGAATACCTGAGGAAACCCACACAGACTCAGGAACACATGAAAAATCCACAGAAAGGCCAGGAAATGGTTTCTAAATATAATTCTGTGATGATGAAAGGAAGGACATTTGAAAGAACACGTTATGTAAATTTACGTTTTTAAGGTTTTAACCATGTTATAATGTTGTTCCCTCATTAATAACATACTCATTAATAACATATTCTGTTTACGAGGTCTTCTTCCTCTAAACCCCACAAAGTATACTGTTTCAATTGCCCCGAAATTGTAATTCTGAGCACTCACTATATGACATTAGTATGCTGGTTACGCTGTTAAAATTGATAGTACTTTATTTTTTTTATTTTTTTTTATGGGAATACCCACTGTTGCCAGTAGATGGCGTGCTACCACCAAATTCGTATGAAGTGCAGATGTGTATTTTAGAGACGAATTTAATTTCTTGAACATGAGATCCCAAAGCAAATGAAAGAAGCATGTTTAATGGCCAATAACGATACAAACAATGCTTCAAAAGTTTATTTTTGGTTTTTTTTGCGTGAATAATATAGTTATGTCATGCTGGTGCTTGTGTATGAAATGTTTCAGGGCCTTTTTTATGAATCAATGCATGCTTTTATTTACGTCTTGCAAGGTACCCCAACTTTTTTTTATGGTATTTGGTTCAGATTGGTGGCTATTTTGCAATTCCCTGTCCGATATGTGAACAAAATAAAATAGACCGATTTCTACAACCTGGCTGCCCTGGATTCGTTCACCCCTTGCATCTTGAAGAGAGCAAGCGGTGCATTGTGGGAGTTGGACTTGCTCATACTGCTGATGTGGATGTTTATGGAAGAATAGACCAGCGGGCAAGTCCCTTTGGAGAAGTGTGCTCTGATTTGTATTGAGGAAAACACGGTGAACTGAGCCCCAAACTACTGCGGCCCCCCGGTAAAACGGCCTGGGCCTTTGAGCTTCACTTTACACAGTTGAAATGAAAATAAATGCTGACATTGACAACTCAAGCAACAAATCCAAGTTTTAGCTGTAACACAAACACAAAATGCAGTTTTTGAGCGAGAAAAGCATAAGGTTGACTGCAGACTATGTTGCCAGCACTGACGTTTTTATTCTAATGCCTTGAACGGCTTTTTTTCAACAAACACGTAACAAATCTTTCTTGCAATGAACAGAAATTTGTTTTTGTAACTGCCTGTGTGTGTTCAAATATTCAGACGCATTTTTTCTTCTGTATTTTGCAACTGTAAACAGACCAAAACTCACACTGATGTTGAAACATGACAGACAAACCACTGTCTGGGACACATAACTGCTTCCTTATGATTATCTTCCAACAAATAGCTTTTGAAAATGTACAGGGCAATGGCATTCAGTTTTTTGTTTTTTTTTAAATAGATTTTTACAATACAATGTGTGGAGTAAAAGTGGTTTCATGAAGGAAACGTGAAGTAATATTTCGTTGTAAGTGCATTTTTAATTTTGTCAGCTTTGATGTAGGAAAAACATACGCTTCAAAAATGATTCAAATAGATTTTTTAATTTTTATTCTTTTACATATTTGTCCAGTATATTTTAATAACTGACGATATAACGCTGATCTCAATTTCTTCAATGCTATTAACGTATTAATTAGCTTCAAGATATTAAAAATTAGGTTGTCACCACAATAAGTGCAAATGTATCTGTTTCTAATTCTGTGAGAGTATATAAAACCGTTATTATGGCAGCACCCTTCTATGTTCATCAGCAAATGCAATAGATCAAATGATACACAAACACAATTACGCTTAGAGCTAAACCACACGACCTCCAATCCATATCACATGTTCTATCTTAATCCATGATTTAATTGCTGTAATAATGGGCGAGATAATAATGATTAAAGAATCAATAGCTGTTTTAATTAACTGCACAGGGAATCCCAAGCATGTTTTATCACTCACATTTCCGAATATATGAGCATTAAATATGTGCCCTCCATTGGAAGTGGCCCGGTGCCCACATACTATATATAATAATTATTGGCTCGGAATGGAATGCGTGGTGATGCCAGTAATGTTGGAGAATCACTTGGGAGACTTTTCGATTAACAAATTTAAGTAACTTCTGCTGTTCATGTTTTTTCATACTAATATATGCATCATGTGGCTCAAAAAAAAAGAAAAAGTGGTTTTGTAACTGCAAGTTGAGGCAAATACTAGTCCTGTGGCAAGACAAAAACACGTCTCCCCCTTGTGATTGTATTGTGTGAATGTTTAAATTATTGTGGCAAATTACACTTGCTTGGTATACAGTTAAAACTCTGTCCAAGCTTTTGAACAAAGTTGTAAGTAAATCCACTTTTTAGTCGACCCCTTGTATGGAAGTGTTGCAGTAATAGCCTGGCCAGAGCGGTGGGTATAAGATGGCTGCAGACATGGTGTTAGATTAGGTGAATATTTTTATTTCGAGAGGCAGACTGGAGCGAAAGGTGAGCCCCTGTCATGGACCCTTCTTGGCCGCTGTCACATCCTCCAGTGGCAATGATTAATGAGATGTGCTTCGAGAAGTTGTTTCAGAGAGAAACCCTGTATGTGTCGGTGTGGTAGCAGTATCGGTGGTGCGAGTAGAAGTAGAATGAATGGTACTAGTTGTAGGAATAAAACAACTAATACTATATCCTGCCCAATAAGATAAGACTGAACAACCAGGAGGCAAACCACTATCATGTGTTTTGGGACTGTCTTGTTGCTCATAAATATTGGACTGAAATTACTGAAATCAACAAGGCGCTGCAGGCTGTTTTTGACATTGCCATCCCATGAACTTGGGCCTCAAAACTCCTGCCATGGACACAATAGATGGATACCTTTGGAACGTACTTTTGGTAAAAAAAAGCAGTCTGTCTTGTTGCGTATAAATATTGGACTGAAATCAACAAGGCGCTGCAGGCTGTTTTTGACATTGCCATCCACGTACTTGGGACTCAAAACTCCTGCCATGGACACAATAGATGGATACCTTTGGAACGTACTTTTGGTGGCAGGAAAAAAAAAGCAGTCACAACAAAATTGATGACACAAACCTCACCTACGATCAAGGACTGGACTGACATAATAAATTTGGACTTAATTTAGAAATGGACAAATTTGACATCATTTGAGTTTTATTTAAATTTAAATATGCCGTGACTTGGTTTCTTTTGATGTTTAGTTGATGTCTACTTTGATTGTCACTCTCTGGTCGTGTTGTGTTCGGTATTGTTCTCCATTTTATGTTTATTCTTTTTAAAACATAGAAAAAGATAAGACTGAACAAAATCAGCACTAAATCAGGTTGTGCTCAATTTAGGACTAATCAAGGCGTAAACTATGACCAACCAGGTCTAAATGAGTACATACCCTGTAAAAACAGTTATATTACACAAAAACAACATTTCTGACTTTTAAACCTGGCTTTCCCTCATCAAAAACTCACTCAGAGCTATATCTTGACCGATTCGTTTGTTCAAGTTTGAATAAACCTGTATTGTCCTTTATTCGAAGCTTGAATGAATGAATGAATGAAGGGAAGAACAGATTGATTGTGTCATGTGATGCTGAACCAAAAACACGTTTCCACTACGTTTGAGAGCTCTGAAAGTTTATATTTGCGATTATTCAAACAAATCAGATCCTAGGTAATTAAAACAAGTAAATGAAAATCTGCTGCTTTCTACGGTGAAATCACTTCTGCATTCAAATAAAGACAACTAAACTACATATGTGATGGCTTGTGGCCAAAAGGTTTTACATGTCCACTATAACAACACTTATCAAAGTATAAATCAGTATTAAAGGGCAAACCTAATGTAAACTTTGCATAGACCAGGAAAAAAATTGATTCAAAACAATAAAACCACCATAAGAACCCAGTATACCGCCGTTTGTCCCATTCTACAGTTTAACCACCATTGATAATAAACGCTCTGTAATGTGTCTTCAGAGACTAGACTTCAAAGTTTCCAGCTTTCCAAACTTTATGTGAATATGTGTTCCCAGGATACACCGCCAGCTACTTAAGGATTCCAAGTCTATTCCACTAATCAAGCGCCCAATTTGTTCTTGAATGGCAATGACAAATAATGGTATAAGAAGATTTCCAATTATGTAGAGAAGCCAGGTTTAGCATAGTGCTGGCTATGGGTTTCCTCATCCACCAACTAGGACTGTTTCACCTCGGATTCACAAGATAGAAGATTATGCCCGCTTTGAACATTTGATACTATGCATTTTGGTCTGGTAAAAGGAATTACACGGGTGGATTTCTCTTTTGTCACTTATTATCGCAATAGCATTTTAATTGACAGATTTACATATTTGTTCTGCCAATTGAATGGTCTGGCACTTGAAAAATACATTATTAAATGCATCACAAGAGCTTTGCCCTGCTTATTCAAGAGCTAGTTCTCCATTGAATCCAAAATGACATAGATCCAAGAACAATGGGAAAAAGACAAACCATAATTTACGTTAAGTCGTCATATATTTTTGCTGTCATGGTATATATAGATAAATAGATCCCTGGAGAATGTAGTAAAAGGTTTTGTTTTCAACGGGCTCTTATCAAAGAAAGGTGCAGTAGCATCCGTCGCTTTTGTCCACAATGTTGACACAAACTGTATCAGTATATGATTAGAGAATGCACAGCTTCATTTATATTTGGGTACAGGCTTTTAATGATAACAATAACAACAATTATAATCTTTATTTGTATAGCACTTAGCCACTAGCCCATATAAAGTTATGGATGATATGACATTTAAATGGTGAAAAAGAACAACATTTGGAACAGTCAACCGTTCTGCGTGAATACTAATTATTCAAATGAATGTAGTCGTTCATGCTGGGTAACAAACAAAAAAGTAAAAGAGTTTATTAACTTTGACGGTAAAATATTAAACATATATTAAGTCCTAGAAAACTTGGCTAGGTCCTGTCCTGGTTTAATCCCACTCCATTTTTAGTTTCAGGTTTTAGCCAATTTGCATGTGTTACAGAATGTGCACAAGTGTGAACACCACAACATAACAGGCACACACTGTGACACCGCTGACAGCCTCTCACCTTCTGTATTTGTTCTTCCACTCGTCTCTCTGCCAAAATGTGCTGCAGTCTGTGACCTCGGGGTCGTGGCTTCACCTCCTCGACGCGTCTGCTGCAACATGAATCCACTTTTGAGATAACCTCAGACTGAGTGAAGGCCGACTGGTTCACAATGTCAACAGGGTGTGTCTGATGAAACGTAAGCGCAAGTTCGAAAATACTGCAATACATCACAGAAAGTGAAACAACGATTGTCGGGTTTGATACCATCAGCAAGTTTTTTTTGTAATATTATTTATATATTGTTGTGACCTAAAATAAGGCAAACATACTGATAAAGGACACGGGAGACCAAATGTAAGAGTTCAAACATTTAATTTCTTTGCTGGAGTCAGGACGTTTTAAAGACAGAAGAAACCCTTACAGAACAAAGTAACAACTGAAAGATGGACCTGGTTTGGCCAGCCAAACTCGTTGGCCCGGTGGAAAACGAAAATATGACCACCGGTCCCACCAGGCCAAACAAAAGTGCTAAAGCTAACAAAAAGCTACAAAACCAGGCAAGGCTGCAGGGAGCAGCGGTACGGAGCGATGAATGGGACGCCGAGCAGCGAGAGAGAGCGAGCACGCAGCCGGGCGCTCCATTTAAAGGCTCCTGGGCGCGCAAAAACGAAGCCGCGAGCCAACCTGTAAAAAAACTGTGGAAAAAGAACGCTTACAAACAATACCTACAAAAATACTATTACCAAAAAACAGGAATAAACATAAAGAACTAATCTAAGAACAGAACGGGAAAAATATGAATGCAAGAATAGGGGAAAAGGTGCATAAACCTAACATATATAATGACTTACATTTAAGTAATTTATTCTTAGATATAAAGAAATGGCTGCAACATACACCTACTGGTTTAAAAATGACATTACAATTGTACTTATTAGATTAGACACATCTTCAAAGAGATCCTTGTAAAGTTTATTATTGCAAACCAGTTTTCCTCATGATCTGGCAACCCAAATTAATATAACCAGTTTGAGAACAAAATTACTAAATGCATGTATGTAAATACTACTTTTATTGGTTTTATTTTGTAATTGTGATAACATCAAAAGAGATAATGTGAACATAATATAGGTTGCCAGAATGTTCCACAGTATGGCCTTTATCTTATCTCAGAGAAGACAAGCAGGTCATGTTACAGAAGAATCATACTTTTATTTACTATATTTTAACAGTTTTATTTTGTGTTTAACTTAAATTGTATTTTTATACAACACTTTAACATCACAACATCTTTTATACCTTTATCTGTGCAAATACTTCTATTGTGTCTGGGTCATTTAGGAAACACCCTTTGAAACGGTGAACCTTGTATATTTAAATGGGTCAAACGTAAAAGAAGAGAAACCCCACAACAAACACACTTCTATCTGCATTAAAAAGGCACTGGGCTTGTGTCTTTGAACCACTGCAAGTCGAACATGCGAGAAGATGCTGTGATATTAGTGGAACATAAGGCCCTTTAATCCTCCATCCGATAATGCATTGATGCTTTTCCTCCTACTTCAACATGCTTAGGTCAGGATGTATGTAAGCGCCTGGAGCTACAGAAGTCTTCAATGCCCAGTACAGATCTATGGGAGACCAAACATCCATAAGGTATTATTATTGTTTATTTATAAAATGCCTGAAACAAAAATGATCTGGTTCCAGCGGTAGGCAGTTCCATTTGGGGGATAAATAAATAAAAACCTTTGGTACGCCTGGTTCTTGTTAAATGTAGGCATTTTTTTTTAAAGGTTATTCTTCCAAACAATTATTTTTAATCATACCACATTCTGATCTCGGAAGATAAGCAGAGTTGAAACTGGTTGGTTAATGATATCAATAATAATACATTTGATTTACATTGCACTTTTCAGGACGCATCACAGAGCAATAATACAATATAAATTTAAAGGATATTTAAGGACACATATTATGATAAATTGACGTTTTATATTTATATTTTTTTTACTTTTAAACATGTTCCCTCATCAAAAACATACCTGCAGTAGCAATTAGCTTCATTCACACTAGTTTGATGAATCCTGGTTAGAAAGTCCTGTCCCCTCAGAGCATCAGAAACACTCAGTTCTGAATCTCCTCGATAACTGACATTTTCTAGATCGGTGACGTGGCTCTGAAAATCTTCTCTGTTGTTTTTTAAGTCCATAAATCCTCACCAGACTCGGTCTTTGAATTTCTCCCATCTAATCATGATCAGGACAACTGCGTTCCGAGACCAGGAAGTGAGAGGGCAGCTTGTCATGCGCTGAAAGGTTTATATTAAACTGTGTATTTCACTCTGCAGCCGGTAGATACTCTGTTAGTTCCGGGGGAAACAGCAGAGATCCAAATGTAATTTTGTTTGTTGTAAACAATTTTGTTTAAATTCTAAAACATGAGATGCCAAACCAAAAGGTACTCAAGAGCATGCTTAAAGGCTGATAATACAAATAATGCATCATATTTGTCCTTTAAGCAACAAATAATGCAGAAAGATCCAAACAGTAACAGCAAATCAGGATGGGCTGTAGGGCAAAATGTTGTTGTGACCTTGGGTAAGGCACTTCACCCACCGTATCTCCAAAATCCATGTACACTTTGTGAAAGTGAATAAGGGACAATCATAAAAATTAGCCCATGGTTACAATCGCATGCTTTCAGAATTTCACTATGTTCTTGTTATCGATTTTTACTATTCAGAACTTTGGGCGTCATAAGTAAGAAATATGTGTGACCTTGTATATTCATTACAAAAAAATAAATAACATTGGATTGGTTCACTATCTTAAAGCAACTGGTGTTAAAAAAGTAAACTCTGGATTGCTTGAATATTATTTCATATATAAAGCTGAAATGTGAATGCTATATGACTTGCTTGGTAAATTTAAGCAAAACAAAAAAGCCAATTGAGTTTGAATGTTGGGCCCTGATCCTCAAAAAAACCTCTTTCCTCTCCCATAGATTATACATACACGTTAAATACAAACATATTTTGAATAGACCTATTTAGTTTCATCCGCAGCCCGATATATTTAATAGATTGTATGGACATATTTTCTATACACCCAAGAAAAAGATAATGATAGTGCAAAGACATTCAACGTTAAACCAATTCCAGTCTTAGTATCTTTTCGGCTGTGTTTTTTTTAAACAAAACTTTTTCTCAGAATCCAATTAAAAAACATGCCTTGCTGCTGTCCTTGTCCATCCAATCATGGACTATAGCTTTATGGTGAATGGTTATGAACACGCTTTTGTTGATGGAAATATATTTTTTTCAATTAACCACGAAAGAATGACAATTTTATATTACACCTTCAGCTATAATATAACATTTGGTTAATTGAGTCAAGCTGTGTACACTCTTTTATATAATAATAGAAAGACTAATTAGCCCCACTTAATTCTGTAAAATTCAACTCCAATTTCATGCTATTTAGTTCCTCAGACGGTGCCTTATAACCAGACGTTTGGCCGTTCAACTTTAATCCCTATTCTGACCATGTGCCGTGTGTCCTTGGGCAAGACATTTCACCTACTTTGCCTGGGTACAAAGGTGTTTTAGTAAGTGAGAAGACGCAGAAGTAGCACCAGTTGTGGAGAGTGAATAACTGTCCGACCAACGCATTGAAAACTTGTCAAGACTCAAGAATCTCCATTTCAATCAATATAACTTTATTTATCTCCAAGGGGTAATTCAAGCTCTTAAAATACATAAATGAATAGAATGACTCAAACGTCTCGGTGACACAGGTATAGGGTCAACAAATCCTGTGTCAGGGCAGTTTGAGGTGAGTAACAACCCTCAGGACAAGAGTCTTTACGTCCTGGTTAGCGCTCTTCTAAGTCTCATTCTCACACCGCTCTCAGTGTTTATGCGCTTTAAATGTTAGGATAATTGCGAATAACGGATTCGGATGACATCATTGATCTATGAGAAAAAGCTCAAACTTATTCATTGTAATTTCGTAACTAAATGTGTATAATTTTTTTACCGTTGAGTCCCGCGCCGTGTTCTGAATAAGCCTGGCTTGTTTGTCGTGTAGTTTCCGAGCTCAGTATGAGGGGTGTGAAGTGCTGCAGCTGGCTCTGGTTGAACAGAACGTGCTGGTGTCCACTCGAGCGTTGGCTTGTTCTAGCAATCAGCCATCTTCACAGGGGGCGGAGACTATTCTGATTCAAGCTCCCCCCTCAGTGATGCATGGAGGCAGATGAGGTGAAGAAAAAAAAAAAACGTGGACTGTTCTGAATGCATTTAGACATTGTTGTTACAGAAGGTTTTTTTTATTTTTGTTAGAACTTGAGGAGAAAAAGTTTATTTTCAAGCCCTGCTACCTTTTACCTTTGTTGGATTATGGTGATGTTCTTTATGTTAATGCAACAGCTAAATGTCTTCAGTCTCTCAACACTGAGTATCCTAGACTCACCCATCACTGTGGACTGTATGGCAGGGCTGAGTGGTCCTCTTTGTTTGGAGGTTCGTTCACTGGTGGGGCTGTCAAAATTATTCGGTTAATCGATAATCGGGATTATTCAGGTCACAGTATTATTGTAAGAACCAAAAACGTATAATTGTGACAGTTTCAAAAGCAAAATTAAGTCGTTTTAGTTCCAATCTATAGACCAAATAATAGACCTAAATGTAAATAACCTGTTTATCTGGTGGTATTTGTCAAATTTAACTTTATTTTGTGTTCAAAAAGTTCAATTTTGTAAACAAATGTCCCACTTTGGCCCAGGTCACCCATGAAAAAGAGGTTTCGATCTCAGTGGGTTTTTACCTGGTTAAATAAAGGTTAATAAATAATAATAAAACATTTTGCTTCTAACTTCTAATTATGCATTTATTTATATAGTGCATTTAGGGACTGTCAAAGTGTCTTAAAATGGCGATGACACTAGAATCAGAATCAGAATCAGAAAAGGGTTTATTGCCATTGTCAATGAACAAACTTCACAGACATAGGAACTTGTCT
>BJKM01001630.1:0-22057 GCA_015082035.1 Chaenogobius annularis | reverse complement strand
TTACTACTAGGTGAAATTAGTGTAGGCTAAAACCAGTTTTTAAATTAGTCCTGGTTTAATCCTTGTTCAGCCCTAGTTAGGAGTTCATATTCCACCTACCTTGTCTCAAATGTTAAAGCTCCTGGACATGTTTAAAATCTAAATTTAGAACAAAATCACTTTTCCCTCTTTTCCCACGTGATCGGCACATTTGTTGTAATGTCACTAAATATGGCGCTAAAATATGCTATAAAGTAGATTGATTTATGTAAAATATCCAATGTTCACCTGACCAACAAGTCAACAATGCACCGATTCTCCGATGGCCCCAAAACCGAACTTATTTTCTCTCGATGTCGACAGCCCTCCGTTAACTAATACAACCAGAAGAAGGATGACGTGGCATATGGCGGTGCCCAGACAGGCTTGCAGAATAAGGTGAATATTTTAATGACGTCTGCCGTGAAATGGAGCAAAGGATCGTGGTGTATGTAGTTATCGCTGTTTCTTTTAGCTGCTGCTGTAATAAAACAATACATATGCAATATAATATATTGTGACAGCCCACTAAATTATTGGGAGACTTTTGACAATTAGATATCCCAAATATTTCGGTTACTGTTACATCCCTAAGAGCAACAAGAGATTATTGCAGATTGCCAGACACTTCTCCAGATCTTGAACCCGGACTTGAGTAGCCTACCGATCTTAGAATTAGCCTACTGTGCATGTTCACACACGTAAAACATAAACCCTTGACCTTTGCAAACAGAACGCATACTCAGAAAGCTGTGCTGTTCACATGAATTTCCAAAGGGAGAGTTAGCGTTAGCCTCCAAATATCACAAACTACGAGGTTAGTTTTGATGACGGACAACCACTCGAGTGACATCAGAAGCCTCTTCAGACCACGTTTAACATAGTTTTTTTCAGATTCTTACGTTACTGTTTGTGCAAGAAATTAGCATACATGCTAACATTCATGTAATAAACATTTCTTAAATGAAACGTTATGTTGGACCATAATAATAAGTATGGTATATCCGTTATTGGATATGCAATATCGACATTGGTATTGGTCCGAAATTGAAAATCTAGCCAATATTTTGCATCATAATTTTTTTCTGCACCGGCCCAGTCTGTGTGTGCCCATGTGTGTTATTCCCAGTTCGTCCTCAGAAGCATCAGGTTTGTCTTTTTAAACAGACTCATGAGTAAAAATAGAAATAAGAGGCCAAATAGGCCAGAAATCTGTCTGTATGTTTCCACAACCATGCCAGAAATAGTTCTATTGTCCAGATAAATAAATTGTCTTGTTATTTATACAAAGGGAAAAGTTAATTTCAGAACTTTACTATAACTAAACATACATCTGTGGTCTTATTATCGATTCTCTGCAACAACAGTTTATCTCATTTATCTCATCGGACAATCTCTAAAAAAAAAAAAAAAAGCCAGCAACAACAAATTGAGGAAGGAAATGTATGTTTTGTTTCACCAAGCGCCACAAATCCTACATTTATACTTTACTTTAGAAAGTGGAGGTTGAAGTTAGATATTGATAATAATTATTCTGTGGAAATTGTAATGTACATGTTTCCAACAACCATTAGTCAGAGTTGTCTACAAACAAATACATGGGATTGAATGTTATATCAGTACCAATACAAACATCACAAAAAAGACACCGCATAGTCTGGGAATCAAACCAGGCCTCATCTCGTGTCTTAGATAAGGCAAAAAAAAAATCGGTGTTCACTTAGGATAATTTTACTCTGAAATCTGTGGGGAAATCTTTAGTACATGCTCTCTCTTTGCCTCTGGCCACTGCTATCATTCAACATTAAGCGGCTGTGATCTATTCCCTCCTCTTCTTTATCATTCAGCTATTCTGAGCTGCTTTTGTGAGTCATATTTCGCCCATCAACAACACACACAACAACGGCCACACATGAACATTAACACACATTTATAATATGTACTTGTATAGGCACTCACAGTATTTACATGGAATTGTATACAGGCGAGTTATGGCAGAGAGCTGTTTGAACACATCGCCCACAAATCAGATTAGCACATGCTTAAAGTATGTCTCCAGAAATAATGGTGGTAGGAGAAATTGTTAAGGCAAAGCATGAAAAAACAAACATTACAAGTAGGAACCATGAATATAGGATGTGGTAGGTATGGGTCATTAAATTAAAAGAGTTGAATAAAACAGGACAGAAAAATGGCAACCCTGACTTTAACAGTTCATCCTTAAATGTTGTTGTCAGGTATTCCTAATTTAATAATCTATGTGCAATTGGCTTTCTTGCTGATTGTTTGAATCAGGAGATTTAGTTCAGAAAAGATGGATATGAACTGCTAAACTAATACAAGTCACGACTCAGCGCATTTCAGACAACCAGGGCTACAGGACCATGAGTACGCCTGTCACAGTGGGTTCGTAATAATAATTCCATTAAAAAGAAAGCCAGAAGCTGAAGGTAAATCAGACAGGGAGTTAATAAAGAAACAATAAAAAACAGAGTATTTTGGATCTTTAGTTTCTTAAAGTAAATCAGACATGTTAAGCTTCTACCTGCCAGTGAATGCACGGTCCCTTACCAGACTACACTAGAATAGAGCTCCTGCACATGCTGCCATACAATTCAGCCACCGCAATTCACATACAAACTGACTGCATCGGCCGCAATCCTCAAACTTCCTATCGTAGTTTGTAGATAATGTTTGCACCAGGATTTACAAATGATCGAGGGCATTGATTATGGTAAATTTTACTTGGGGAATGATTTTACCTTTGTTATGTAATAATTTAATAACGTATTAAGTTTGTGTATTGTCTATAGCTCTATTTTAATAGGCAAGAAATGTGTTTGAAGAGAAACAATCCCAAATGCTTTTAGAAAAATACAATGTCGAAGTTAGAAAAATCACATCACAAACAATATTAAACAATGCATGGGTGTTTATTACATTTAGTATTGGTTTTAAAGCTGTATTATGACTTCATTTAATGGCAACAATAAACTTCAAAAGCATAAATCAGGCTTGTTCTGATTCATTACTATTGCATCTCCCCTTCCAATATGGTGTCATTAACCAGTTTAGTCACGTGCAGAACGAAGCATAAAAATAAGAATACATTAAAATGATAGGTATATTGCATTTTGAACTTTTATAAAAATCTCAAAGTGCTACAGTCCAGAATAAATCCAATCTGTTGTCACATGCAGGTAACTAACGTGTAGATTCAGACCACATAAAGTGACCTCCTTCCGGAGCTTATCCCCCGCACCACACCTCCTCCCCCTGGTCCGCACATGCTCAGTAGGACCTCAGTGATGTCTGGCTCTCCGTGCTGTCTGAGGCCCAGGCCAGTCCTCCTCATTAAGGCCCATCTGGCATGAATGACACACATGTAATTGATGCTTTTCTTAAACGGCGATCAGCATGACCAGTGTGCACGCAGCATCTTTACAAGCCTTTGAACATTTTCCACTTCAAATAATAACAGTATAAACAATATATAAACTTCTGCAGGTACAAGGTTCAATTCACATATCAGGTGATGACGATGACTCAAGTGTCCAGTATTTTTCAATCTTACTTTTATATTGTAATGTAATCATGCCATAATTTCAAATGAAGGGAAAGTCTCTTTATTTCTCTAAGGCCCAGTTGATCATTTTGCAAATTCTACCGCAAAATTCTGACTTGCTCTCCAGCTCAGCTTCAAAACACAAGCCTTTTAGAGTGACATCATGTGAACACGACCTATATTGTTATAACGGTGTGATCAAATATTTACATAAAGCAATGGAGTAAGCCCGTGGTTCTCAAATTGTTCACACCAAAGACAATGTTTGGCTGAGTCCCACCAGATCAAAACTGGTCTACAACAGGACTACACAATTGTTTCACTAGTTCTAAACAAGGACAACCCTAAAGAGGGAAAAAATGTGGATTCAGTGGACTTTAAAGAAGCAAATTCGTGAACTGCAAAGGAATTCCTGTACCACTGGTTTGAGAAAAACCGGATTAAGCAACCCTTCCCTTTATACAAATAAATATGTCAGGAGTCTGCTTGTCACTATGTGTTTGTGTTTGCCTCAACATCTTTGGATTATCATTATACTGCGATCTAACTAACCACCCTTACAAGAGGAGTCATTAACTCTTAATTGCAGTCTTCTTGGCTCGGACTCTGTAATCAATTAACCAAATAACATTGGTTTTCTCATTAGAGACAAACACCTGTAACATCAATAAACAAGTTGAATTTCTTTGGTTTACCTGCTGTTGTTTTAAGGTTATGTCAACACTGTTTACCTCCCATTTCAGTAAGTGAGAAGGCAGAGTAGACCCCCGAGGAACAGCCAGTAAGTTCACAGCAGGAATCTAAAACAGCCGCCTCTTCCCTTTCTGAAACTTCAAAAAGAACAAAGAGCGCCTGTGGTACATAACTGCTCCGTCAGACTCCAGGTGGAATACAAATGATACAGCGTCCAAAACACTACAGCTAATTTTCATTTTCAAATTCTGCGTGCGTCCAATGTTTCTGTAAAACAGCTATTTACACACGTATTCATCACACTACTACCATGATACACAGGAAGCGTGCAATCTGTTAAAGACGTGGGAAGTGTGCACAAGCTGGACTCCCATTCATAACTGCAGAGCTTAGGCAAACTGTTTCCCCTAATTCAATGTCAACAGAATCCTTGAATCCATCTTCGACAAAAGATTTGGTTTACGTAATTATGCTTCATCTGTGTTTGGGTTGTTTTTCCAAGCACCAAATCTCCAATTTTGCTGGCAAGAGTATATAAAGGATGGTCGATACCCAATATTTCACTTGCTGCTGTAGCTGATAACTGATATTTTACAATTTCAAAATGTTCGAATCAATAGAAAAGCCCCCAAATCTAATAATAGCAAAATGCAATTATCTGGAATATAAAATAATGACACAGTGCACTACCAATATTAATGTGCATCTAATAAACAATCGGGCTGATTGATTTGGCAAAATGGGGCAGTGCAAAAATGTTCAATATCAGACCAATTCAATATCTCCAAAAACCCTTGTTGTGGAAAACTTCTCTAACATTATCAAGAAATAAAGTAAAACAATAGAACAGAGTTGTCTTTCTCAAAGGTTAATTGTTTTAATTCAGTGTACAGTCTGAATCAATCTGTCCCTAATCCAAGTGTCGTCTGTCCCGCCCTAGTCTAAATCCTGATTTACCGGTATAGATTCTTATATAGTTTACATTTGAGCAGATGGTCACATGACACACATCACACAGAACATTACTGGCCCTGAGACAAATGCTGGGTACAAGAACAAAGAACAGAGGTAGTTGATTACATTTACATCCTGACCGTATGACACTTAGACAGACAATGCCCTGGCCAGAAGGCAAGGTGTTCATGCAAAAAAAGCTCATCCTGGACCCCCGGGGTTTCTCTCCCGAATAGAGAGAAACCGGTCGTTGATACAAGAGAAAGTACAGGCGCAGAATTATCAGTTGTGTGTGAACATTTGGTCGACTCCGGCCCTTCATGTTATTTTCTGCCATAACACCCAATATCTCAATACCAATATTGGACATAGAGCTTTGGACCAAAAAGCAACTGTTATTCACAAAAGTAGTGCAAAGCGTCCATGGAGTGCACTCCCTGCGCTGTGGCACCCACTGCTCCTGAGGAGATGCCCCAGCCGCATTGAAGGATGGGTCAAATGCAGAGGACAAATTTCCCCACAGGGGGACAATAAAGTGTACCTTACTTTACTCTCCACTCCTTCCTGACATTTCCGCTAAGGCCAGTAACTTTCCTCTGCATCTTCATCAGCCCCCTCAGCCTCTCTATCTTCTCCTCTCACTTATTCTCTCTAATCACATAAATTAAAGGACACGTATTATGGAAATGTTTCCCTTTTTTTTTTAGCTTTTGACCATGTCATTACATTGTCCCCTCACCACAAACATACCTGCAGTTGTATTCAGTTGTGTTCATGCTTGTTTGATGAATCCTGTTTAGTACATCCTCTCCCTCTGATCCTAATTTCGTCATAGGCAGAGCTCTTTTTAAGTCCATAAGTCATTACAGACTTATTTTGAGCATTTCTGCAATCAACTTACGTTCAGTACAACCGCGTGCCTGCATGAGCATGTCAGGGGAAAGCTAGCTTTGTTTATCTCTCCTTTGTAACTCTCTCTGCCTACAACAGAGGGCGTTCTAACACAATTCCTAACAAGGGAACGCCTGGCTGATAGAACATCATGTGTGGTTTTCACTAGATACATTATTTTAAGTTCTAAAACATGAAATGCCTTTGCTTGAGAGCATGTTTAAAAGGACAATAACCATACAAATAATGCATAATATGTGTCTTTTAAATCCCTATCTTAAAAAGTCGAAGCAACACGTTCATCTATAGTAAACTAGTCTAACTGCACATTTATTAGTCTATTTTTTTCTCCAGTGTTTACCCAGCTTTACAGACAATGCACTTTACCTTTTGTGTTTACTTTATGTGTGAGAGCATACGATCGCTCATACACACCTGTGCACTCACTGAAGCTCTTCTGTTTGATCATTGGTCACAGGAGGAGCTGTCCACCTGCCCCTGGTGCTGAAACGCTTCTCTACATTGAACACACAGCAACTGATCCTCTCTTAGCCGTGTTTGCCAATTTTCTTAAACGTTTCACTGGCTTCTAGCTCCAGCTGTTGCTACTATGCATCCCTGTGACTCCACACTGAGGCCACTCTTGCAATCTCTGTCAGACTCTTTAAATATTCATGTTTGTGTGGTACATACAGATCACTTAGCTTTCTAACTTCAGCTTTGAAAATATATAGATCTGAGAATTGTAGCAAGGCCTGTCACAATAACACATTTTGGAGGACAATATATTGCTACAGAAAAATATCACAGTAAACAATAATAGCGAAACGACTTCATGCCACTAACACAAAAATTAAAAGTTATTTTCTACAGCTCAAATCTTGTTGTACTGCAAAAAATAGAACATCCCCCATGAAGCCACGAGCAATAATGCAACAGCAATTAACTAAAATGTCAAAAACCCATTATAAGTGTGGCATTTTAAAGGGCATGTCGCTTTATCACAGCCACATGCAAATGGCAGAGTTCGGATTCAATCTTATAATATTACCAGCACCAAGATAAAATGCAAGGGGGGGCTATTTTTAAATTCATGGAAGTAAATGAGGTCTTTTCTCTGGTCTTATGATACATGCAAACTAAGGCAATGCATCAACAGGTCTGAATAAAAATAAACCCTGGACTAGACCCACGAGGGCTTTGTGTCTTTTTGGAGGAACAAACTAACAACAACGCAAAAAAACATCAGTGATTTCCAAGTCATTTAGGCTGGATTGTGCCCAGTATCAAAAGTAACCAGAAGGCGAAATAAGATGTCGACTTGCTTGCCCGTTTACGTAATGAACAATAGGTATTACGAATGTAGATAGATCGTCTGGTTAAGGTGTAAAGCAGACACGCTCTCGGAAACACTCCCAAAAACGCACGTAGCAACATGGCACCGCTGCGTAATTGGACATTCCGCTGCTAAATAAGTTCAATCCCGATTCCCAAACATGACAAAAGCGTATTTCAATCAAATCAGAGCTTGTTGGTGACTCTCTGCTATCGCTCACCGCAGTCAGCCCGGGTTAACCCTCCAGCAGTAGTGCAACTTGATGGAAACGATTACGCCAAAAATAGCGCAATAAAAAGCCCCCGCGTGTCGCCCCAAGGAAGAAATCGCCCGACAAAACGCGTAGAAAAAGCCAATCTTACCTACGGAACGCTTCCTGATGCAAGTACGTCTGCGGATGGGGATGCTGCTGCTGCTAGTGCGTATGTGTGTGCGTGTGCGTGCCTGTGTGTGTGTGTGTGTGTGTGTGTGTTTTTATCCAACACCAACAAGAAACAAGCAGAGAAACTCCCACCTGCCCAGGGACCGTCTCACAATAGCCTGTGTGGCGCGAAGGTTGCGTTAGGGAGCGTCAGCAAATTACCGTCTTGGTTATTAAAGGAGACATATTATGGTTTTTTCTTTTTTGTTTTTTTGGTAGGCTACTAACTACTTAGTATTTAATTATAACATAACTAGATAATATTTTTACATTTTGTAAACTGCAATATTGATCTAAAACGGCTTAATAATAGAAACAACAAGGTCCATTGACTTCCTGTTTAATAGAAAGAGTGGTATTATCCCATAGCAAAGTGGCTATTTTAGAAACCGACAGGAGTATTAAGTTTTCAAATATTCACAACCAAGTACATTAATGTGGGCGGAGATGGAGGGTAGGTGAAACTTCAGCCTCAAATGCAGGACAATACAGGATTACTCAAATATGCACGAATCAATTAGAAATATAACTCTGAGTAAGATAATGATGAAGGAACACTATTATAACATGGGCACTATTGTATAAATCAGGGCTAATCAGAGTATGCGAAGAGGAGGGATGACCCATTAGTGGCATGAACGACTGCTAAATATGACTAAGATAACATCATATAGTTCAATAAGGCTTAACGAACAACAGATATTTGAACTTCTGGCACGAGTCAGTTTCAGTTTAGTTAGATCCTCCACTGAGAGATATAGAAAGTGACTCACCGGTTCCAGAAGCTAATTGGATGAATGGCAAAATGTCTTCACTATTATTTTAGTTTTTAGTTGTTTTTTTTTGTCCCATTGACAGAATTCAAATTGCTTTGCTACCGTGATGACATTGTAAAAAGCTCATGAAAGTGCTTTTTGTTTTTCCACATTATGCCCCCTTTAATCTGATGCCTAATCTTTTTTTTTTTTTTTTTCTTTACAGTGAGATTGAAAGAAGCGCATGTTTTTATTCCGTTAATCAACGATATGAATATAAGTGACTGAAGAAATAACTTGATCAAAATAGGATGCCCTACCCCCAAACCAGCCTCAGCATCCGGGCCAGCAGGCGGCACTAGTGGATGCAGCGCACAGTGAGGATGAGACCAGATCGTGTGTGGCTCTGGAGCTCTACAACTGTGTCGCTGCTGCTGTGAATAAAGACCCAGGACGTAGAGCGTAGAGCTGTGCGCCGGGGCTCGCAGTGCGCCGAAGACAGCTGCTTCGCGTCTCCTCCGCACCTGCAGGTAACAACATCACGTCTTAACCGGGACCTGTCTGCTTCGTTGCCATGGAAATAAGCTTGACGCCATCCTCAGCATCAGCAGCATCATGCGGTGTTATTGTAGAGAAACGAGGGTGTGCTTTGTGTAACTGTAGCTTCATTAGAACGTAGAACTGCACTGTATTGTGTTCACATTTCTCTCTGTTATTCTGCGCTTTTGTGCTGGGACTCTGTGCAGAGGGCGAGCACAGAGGAGCAGCTGAGGTATTATTAGCCCTGTCAATGGCCCAGGAGAGTCCCCAGACCCAATTTCACAAAATGAGTTTTTTCAAGATGGAATAGGCAGCCACATCACATGGGGTACAATCTAAACCAAAGATGGAGCTTAATTAATTTGACGTTGTTAAGATTTAAGATTGGCTGCATGTCCACTATGTGCTGTGTCATGATGTTGTTTGAATTTTATATTTGAATACCTTATGATTTATCAGTAAATGTAAGTTTGAATGGTTCTGCATTTATTCCTTTTTGTCTACCATCTGAAAAACAAGAACTAACAAGCTCCTGGGCATGTAAAACATAAAAGGAAAGTTATAACCCACTTATTTTCAGTCAAATTTGCGCAGTTTGTTCTCCAGAGCAGGAAGAAATGTAATGTAAATGCAGTTTTAATTTGTTCTTAAATGTCTCTTAAGTGTTTTGTTTTTTAAATGATTTGTGTGCTGCTTTATTTATTCACTTCACCCAATGTCACTCCACCTGGTTAAATAAAGGTTAATAAATAAATAAAAATAAAAAAGCATAACATTCTTAACATTTTACTCGGTCTTTTATATGCATTTCGCCTGGACTTTTTTTTTGTTTGTTACTATACACCATTCTCATTTGAGTGATTTTGGCTTCAGCTTTCGAAAGAGAATCAGCAGCAATACCCAACAAATGCTCAATACTGTCTGTCAGTCCGAACCTCCAACAGAAGCTTTACTCCCCCCTATATCTACACACACAAAAAAAGGAAAGAAAATAGGACAAACAAGTTCTTGAAATCAGATTTTCCTCTGTGCATAGCTTATTACTTTTTTGTGGTCTACACAACTACACAGTCTCCACTCCAAAGGGTTCAGAAAGAGCTTCAGTTTGAATTGGGAGTTGAAATGATTTAATGTGAGGCAAAACCGTGCATTTAATTCACTTTTATATAAACTTATATAATATAGAGAACCATCTGCATAATCTGTGTCCATCGTCATCAAATTAAAATACTTTTTCTTTTTCTTTCCACACAAAGATTGAAAAATAAGTAACTGCCCCAGGTATGTTCACCCGGATGGTCAAGCTGAGGCTCCTGAACGCTGTAGCTCCTGCGTACTTCTTTGTGGCTACAGTGGTCACCTTCATCCTGTATTTCTGCCTGTTCATCCCCACCATCTTCCCCGGCGCTGACACCACCCTGAAGGGCTCCACCACCGTCCATGTGCTGGCCTTCCTCTTCCTCATGTTCAACGCACTGGGCAACTACATAATGACTATAAAATACCCAGCCGAAAGTGCCAATGAGAGCGCTGTGCCTGTGTGCTCGCCTCACTGCTCCGACAAAGTGGACGCACACTACCTCCTGAACGGCAGGCACTTTTGCAAACTGTGCAAGAAGGTCATTTTCAAGCGGGACCACCACTGCTTCTTCACCGGGAACTGTATCGGCAACAAGAACATGCGTTATTTCATCATGTTCTGTGTCTACACGTCCTGCACCTGCCTGTACTCACTGGTGCTCGGGGTGGCCTTCCTCACCGTGGAGTATTCCATCTCCTTTGAGAACCCTCTGACCTTCCTCACTCTGCTCCCACTCTCGACGGGATACTTCTTCATGGGTAAGAAGGTGTCTTGTTTTGCAGCAGCCATTTAGCTCTAACTATTTGGTATTTTCATTCTCACACACACACACACAGACACACACACACACACACACACACACACACACACACAGACACACACGTTCCCGACAGCTGAGATCCACTTACCAAGAGTCTGACCTTTGTCTCCTAGTTGCCCTACTACACTGCCAGGAACATGTAAAGTATCTGCACTTCTAAAACACAGATGAATGACCTTTTGAAACAAAGACAGTGGGCTTATTAAGTCAAAATGGGCAAAAATATAAATAATCGTTTGACTAATTGAAAAATGTATCACTGACTAGTTGACTCCTAAAATAGTTGATAGTGACAGCCATAGTGTCGTGATTTATTTATACTGTGATATTGTTTCCATTTTGACTGTAATCTTTGCACTAAAAGCGTCCTGTACTGTGCTCTACTGATTGCAAAAATGTTTTCACTTTATTGGAAGAACCTCTAGACCTGTAGGAAGTGACAGATGTTGTATTTCCTCATCTTGGAAAGTATATCGTGTGTAGTGAGGGGATGGTACTGATGGTGAGTTGGGGGCCTTTTATTTTGCTTGTCATACATTTTATTTTAAGGTGTGGTTCTGATGAAGGACCTAGAACAAGATCTAGAGAAGGGTCCTTTATACACTGCTTTGGGAGGTTGCCCTGGTGATATTGCAGGATATGTCAACTGAACACCCACTATAAGGGACAATAAAGTTGTGGTTTAATATTATTGTTCTCTCTTTCCCCACAGGAAGTGTCTCAGGCCTGCAGCTCTTCCTGGTCCTGATGCTGTACGTGTGGCTAGGCATTGGGCTGGTGTGTGCGGGCTTTTGCTGTCAACAGGTGCTCCTGGTGGCTCGCGGGCAGACCTGGTGTCAGCTGCAGCGGGGGGAGCTGCTGGACAGTCACAGCCCCTGGAGGAGTAACCTAAAGGACGTGTTTGGGACGCGTTGGATCTTAGGCCTCATTCTGCCAGTTCAGACTGTGGAGATGACCTCACATGACACAGAGGATCTGAAACAGGACTAACCCAGATTCTGATACAGTTGCTACAGATTATAGGGCCGCACAATCGAGGAAAATTATATCTGCAATAAGTACTTTGAATAATTTGATATTTTGCAGGTAATTTTTAGATAAAATGTTCACAAGTTCAATTAAAACCAGGACCAAATCAAGACTAAATAGATATTACTAAAACTGGTCTTTTGAATAGTTTAAAGGTTTACTTTTCTGGTGGAGGGTCCGCTACCTATTACAGGACAAATCTGTGGAGGGGCGACCCCGCTCCCCATAAGACTGCATGTTTGTCAATTAAAAATACCAGTAATTGAATCAATTTGAGATATAGAGTACCATACTGTGGAACTTTCCAGGCAAGTACCAATATTTCCACTAAGACAAGCAGGGGATCAACCTTCCACTAGAAATGTTACAAAGTGCACCTTTAAGACCACACACCTTTTCGTTTCTCAGTAAAACATTGTTTGTTGCTAAAATCTTTTTATCTGCATACATTGTGAAGTGAATTAGAAAAAACACTTTTTGATAGGTGAAACTTAAGTATTATTGTTTGGTCCCTTCTTTTGAGGATAGAACTGAATTTAGACAATATTTTAACATTTAAATAGCATATTATCAAATAGTTGTATTTTCCCTAGCTTTATATAAGATTTAACAGCATATGCTAATGTTAAGTGCTTTTACCATTTTTAAAGCTCAACCGATACGGTGGCATTCAGGAATTGCTTAAGTTGTATACTTCGTAATGTTCTAATAACTTAAGGGCTTGTGTTTAAAGATGAATATAATAAGGACTGTCTCACAGCATCATACTGCCCAGTTTTCAGGCGGACTCTGTTTTCTTTGAAAGAAATGTGAATTTGGGTTCCTTCTATCCATGCTACATTGCCTTGTAAAGCAGTATTAGGCAAGCAGGGTATTATTATCACTATGTGCCATTAATAAATTGTGCTTTCAGAGTACCCAAAAATTAGGTATTTGACCATTTATTATATATAAGTAGGAGAAACTTTTGTTACTAATAAGGGACATGTATCTCTGTTATTAAAACCCTTTCTGTCTATTTTTGTGTATTTCCATATGTAAATTGTGTTTGAGTTAAAAAAACACAACGCATGATGTAGTGTTTTATATCAGATAATTTAACATAACATTGCAATACATATTCAAGCAAGCTAGCAAGTGCAATACACAGTAGTAAAACATAATTCTTACAGTAATATAAAGTTTCACTGACATTAATATTAAAATAATATAGCGAGGCTACCCATTTTCTCCCTATATCTTTCATTTCTAACCAGCACTGATATAAAAACAGATTTTAAAAAGACACAGGCAACAAGAAAATATTGATTTACACATTTCATAATCTAAAGCTGAAGCCATCAGAATCAACAGATGTACTACAGACATTTAAAGTGCAGCAGTTTGTACCACAAATTCAGTAATTTCCGTGCCACATCACAACTCAGGTCTGAGGCAGAAAGGACTAGGGCAGCTAATTCTCAGTGTGCAACTACAGTATATGGCTACAGAACCTTGATACCAAGGCAAATATTATTCCCATAACTACAGACAGAAAACCAGCAAGCTCTGTAAACATAAATAGCAGACTGAAATATTATTAGACATAAACACAAGAAATCAATGTAGATTCTGGATGAGTCAAATCAACAAGAATTCAAACGTATTTGATAGAAATTGTGAATTTAACACGCAATTGTCCCACTCTAGTGCTGTAAGGCATGCGTTTATGTGTTATATATGTTATATTTATTATAATGAAGCATAGAGCTCTATGGCAAAAGGCAGAAAATATTAAGGCAGAGGTTTGAAACATGCAAAGAGGCCTATTCATATGCACTTTCCAAACCACAACAGAATTATTTTTGTCTAGTGGTCACAAGGTGTAATACAATGTCCTCATTGCCATTAATGAATTAATAGAAGTAACGTAGGAATAGGGCTGGGTTTAAAGGGTACCAGCAGGAAGAACAAAAATCTTCTGAAATCATGCTTAGTGGGTTTTCCGAGACCACTGTTGACTAACCAGGAATATACAAGGATTAGAGGAGGACCAAACCAGGTCTACCTCACAACTAAACTAGGCCCAAACCATGTGTGAACGCAACAATACAGAAAACAAGTTCAATTTATATGTAACAATTTACGCCCGAACATTCTAGCCTTTTCATAGCAGGATTAACCTCTAACTTACAACCTTTTAAAACTATATTTTTACACCATCAAAATGTCATAACAAAAATAGAGCGAATGGGGACTGCACTGCAACACTTTCATCAATCTCCACTGGCGCCCCGTGACCCCATACACAATATCAACGACATCCAAAACATTGTAGCAAAAATACCCGACTTAAGTAAATAACAATTACAGCGATAACCTCAGTGTAAGCTTGTGTGTCCGTGCAGCACATCTCTCGACATCCCTTCTGCCTGCACTCTCACGGCAGATGGCTTCACAAGTGCATGCCCTCGCCAACCACTCTGCCGCCGTCCAGATCTGTCACTCACCCCGGCCGACCAAGGCAGTCTGCCGGGGCGAGCCTGATCACACCGCCCCCTCACCCAGTCACTCGCCACGGTCTTGGGTTCAAATCCAGGGCTGTGCTGGATTTGCAGTTTTTTCTGTCTCTGCTTGGTGGGTTACTCTCCGGTGTCCCCACAATAGCCAAATATGACTCCTGACAATGAGGGTAGCTTAAAGGGGACATATTATGCAAAATCAACTTTAATGATCTTTTAAACTTGTTACAACAGAATTTCCTCATCATTAGTTTGTTCAAAGTTGTATTTTGATTCCTGCATGTTTGGGTAATGGTGTATTGTTCTACAACTGAGGCTCGAGTGCTCTGAAAATTACCCTTCTGTTCTGCAGTTTTGAAAAGGAAGTCAATGGTCCCGTTTGTATTATCAAGCCGTTTTAGGATTTATTGTGGTTTACAATGAACAAAATGTAAAAGTATGATCTACTTATGTTACAGTTTAATAATAAGCACCTGAAAAACGCATAATATGTCTTCTTTAAGACTGAGATAAGGGTCTCCAAGGGTGGCGCCAGGGCCAGCCAAAGTCTGTTAAGGCGATCATTTTGAGAACTTAACACTAACATTTTACTTTTTTAAATAAATAAATACTTACTTTTAAACTATTATTAAGAATGATAAAATATTACTATTCCCTCTTTTGTTATAATTTGCAATATTAACTAGTTTAACTAAATTAAACTACAGCCTCAGTATACAACCTCAGCCCCTCTGAGTGTGGTGGGACCTGGGGTGGCCAATCAGACTTCGGGGGTGGCCTGTCATGGCAAACACCTCCGACGCAGACAGTAAATACCATAACTCAATAAATACCGTAATCCTTCCTGGAACTTGTGCCGCTGACAGCGAGATTCAGGATAACTTTGGAAGTGGTGTGCACAAGCTAACAAGCTGTATATTCGCATGGAGAGCAGAAATATGATTGACTTGGCAGATAGGCTCTATTCACAGAAAATGCTGTATACAGATTTGTACAAGTTTCCATTGCAAGATTCTATTGTACAAGTTTCAATTGGCCTTTTTGGGTGTCACGCAGCTATATAGGGTTAAGTCCATGATGAAAATGCAGCATTGTTTTCCATGGTGAAACAGGAGCTAGCGTGTTAGGTCTCGGTAGCTGACGGGGCAGTCCATGAGGGGGCTGGAGAGGTGGGGGTCACAAGGGGAGTCCTGGAGCTCTGTCTCTCGGTGGCACCCCTCCTCATCCTGGAGGGTCCCGCAGCTTGGGCTCTGGGCACTGGACATGGCCCCGTAGCTGTGATGGGCTGGGGAGGGCATGGGCGTCAGGGCCAGCTCAGGCTCCAACAGCACGGACGCAACAAACATCTGAGAGGGAAAGATAGAATCAGCTCGAGTTGTATGAGTCACAGTGTTCTGATCAATGCATTGGATGGTTTCTATGACTATTCAAATGCATATTCAGCATAATCTTTATCCATCTCTTCTGACTTGTGGTTGTGGAATCTTCCTGACAGGAACTAGTTCTCTGAGTAGATACAGATTCCCGTGTTGTCCATACAAATTTCCAACTCGATTTCCGATAATTAATAGAATTTACCCACGATTAGTACCGATTACTATCTGATTTAATTTGAAGATCTATAGCATTGTTCCAGCTGTTTTTTTTCTTTTTGTTTCAAATGATAATAACAAATTAGTATATAGTAATAGGATAATCTGGGATCATGTCTCTCCGTATTAAATGACACCATAAGGTCAGGGAATTAAATCAATATAACATAATATGCATTTTCAAATCTGTAATTATTGTTATAGTCCCCAAAGCTAGTGCTGTTCTGAGTGACTGTAGGTGCAATAATGATTGATTTGTTGTTCTCTGTATGAAAGCAGCTGGCCGTTATGAAATGTATTTTGTTATTAATGAATTAAATAAATGATCGCCTATCTTTCAACCGATTCTAGTGCAGAGAATAGTTTTTATTTCCTTAAAACACTATTGACAACACAAACACAAAACCATCCATAGTGTTATGTAACTTCTATTTATCATTCAAGTAACTAGAAAACAGGTTCCTATGAATAAAAGTGTAAACATGATGGTGTCTTTTGTAACATCACGGCTCACAATACAGAAAGAGTAAGCTTGTTACGGTACATTGGAGGCCGTGGTGGTGGTCACAGTGCTCCTCTCTGAATCGGTGAACTCAGCGGGCTGGTCTGACATCTGGGACAGAGCACACATACACACACACACACACACACACGACACAAGCATTTACAAAGGTCAGTACGATCTGTCCACTGCATTCAGCACAAGAACCAGGCAAAGAGCAGGAGGAGCTGACCTGGTAACTGCTGGACTTGTCTGGCTGCTTTCTAAGGCACAAGCGGACGATGGAGAACGCGATGCAGGAGAGCAGGGTCACAAAGGTAAACAGGGTGATGGGGTGCACTGGACCTGAATAAGAAGAGATACAAGAGTTACAACGAATATACTGATATAGAAGAAAAACCTTGTGCCGTACCTAGTCTGAGGACGGAGAAGAAGAGCAGCCAGAAGATGCAGAGAATGGGAGCCAAGATGACCTGGTTGATGGCGGCTCTGTGAATGCGCTGGTTGAGTTTAGTGGGGACGTATGCATAGTAAATGTTGTAGCGATCCACCATGTGCTTCAGAATCACATAGAGAAGACCTGCAAAGGCGTTACGAATGACAGTGTATTTAGACGTAACAAAAGTAAAGGGTTTATAGGCTATTCTTGCAACTTAAAAGGTAAGAATACTTCTAGTTCCTGTCTTTTGAGATGAACATCCAAAGTCTGAACAAATGCATCATATATAACGTGGTAAAATAGTCCGGTATGGATTTTTTTTGAGCCAATACCAATATTTGTCTTGCTGCTGTGCCCGACATTTGCCAATACCAATTGGCTAGTATGATCGCAGAAAGATTTTCAAATGTAGTCATCTGGACAAGGTTTTTCCATCTGAAAGTCATTTTTAATCTGATGTTTGGATCACTCCTGGATGAATGAGGGATTACACTGACCAACAGTATTCCATGGTATGGCGTACAATGTATCAGTCTCAGTGTGGTTTTTTAACTTTATATTTCTATGGCATTAGGCTTGTGACACCTCCAGAAAATTACATACTGAGCTTTAAGTTATTGTAAACCTTTCAAAATGCATGTATCTGGGACAGTTTTTTTTTTTTTTATAATTGTGGGATGTTTTTAGCCCAATCTAATCAATCTCTTTCCATTTTTAGATGTGTATTATTTAAAAGGGTAAAATAATATTCTATTTTGTAAACACAACATGTTTATAGACGCTGAATCCCAGGCTAATGTATCAGAAGTGGGCAGCAGGCAGGTATTATGCATGAGAAGTAAACATGCGGGCCGCTCGGGTCTGGGCACAGACAGGAGCGGAGTGGGCGTCTGGCTCGCAGCTCTCTGTGTCTGAGCGTCTCGGACTGCAGCAGCAAATTCACACAGTCTGCGCAGGACTGGCAGGCAGCACCCGAGAGGCAGATGACCAGCACCTAAACACACTCACATACTGTAGCAGAGCAAAGCAGCGCGCTCACCAAAGGGGGTGATGAGCGGGCACGTGATGCTGTAGGTCATACTGACGCCAAAGATGCACATGGTCCAGGCGTACTCCAGGCCGAACTGGAACTCATAGGCCTGGCTCTGGAAACAGTGGAATTAACGTACCGTCAGATAAATACAAATGATGGCAATTAGGAGTGGGCAATATTGACACTAAAAAGAATATCAACATTTTACTTTTTTTGGAGCATAATAATAACAACAACAACCAGACAATAGAAACAGAAATGTGCTAAAACAATGTCAATGTTAAGTTTTTCTTCTGGTGGCACACAGACAGCTCCACAGTTCTAGTGTTTACTTCATATAGAGTAGATTTTATTCACATGTTTGCTCTTCCGTGAGTCATTTCTTAGTTAAAATTACTGTGGCAAAGGTAAATTTCTACTTAAGCCATGGTTTAGCCCCAATTTAGACCTGGAATTCCTGTCCTGTTAAAGACCCAATTTAGATCTGGTGGAAAAGTAAATCTTTTCATTGAGTGTGCTTGGAGTAAATAGAACTGTATCCAATATATATTCCTTTAAGCAGCCCAGTGCGGTGTTTGGACAACTTGGTGAAATAAGTTTGAGAACCTCTGTGCTAATACATGTCTTTAAATGCATTAGCTGCGCATTGATTATCAGACAAATCACCAACCCTAATTTGACGATTTACAACACACTCAGATCAACGTCTATCGCACAAAACTGAATAGCCTTCAATGTGCAGAACTATTACCAAATTCTCTGGAATATTACACGTTATGTTTTTTTTTTCCTCCTTTGCAACTTTTCAGGGCCTGCTCCATTTGCCTCTCAACCAATCACGTCCCAAGCGCATATAAATTGGACCTGACAAACTTGACATTGGCGATTCCAGTGTTCATATTTCATCATCTTATGCCGACTAAATACGCTCGAGCAAAAATGATAGACTGACAGTGTAATAACCTTGAGAAGGACTTTGAACCAACTTTCCCCCATTTCACTGCAACTGATTGGCTATTCATTTGGCCATGTCAACAAGTGATTTGATGGAAATGATTTTGACAGACATTTAACGTTTCTTTCCTAAAGTCATTCAAACTTATAACAACTCGGCCTGTGAGAGCCTTCATAACCGTTTTAGCATTCATTTTCCAAAAGCAGCTAAGACTTTCTGACACATAAAGTATCTTCATGGTTTGAATCTAAAAGTTTATGGGTGCATTCACACGTGCCCCAGAGTGGTCCTGGTTTTAGCCTAGTTTAGTCCTGATTCACAATTGGTTTGGTCCTATTCTAGTCTTGGTTTTGTCCTGGTCTAAGTTTAAGTTTAGTCTCAGTTTAGTTCCAATCTCGATGTGAGCTATGTGCAAATGTGAACGCGCCATAAGTTTACATTTTGTGATTTGGTTCTCAAGCCTACTGTCAAAACACAGAATACACATTCTGTTGGAGTAGTCAGATCTTTTTACTTCAACCAGTTTGTAATAAACCCAACACAACTCTCTATGATATGATGTGTCCTCAGTATATGAGTTTTTACAAGTAGAAGTACATGTTACAGTTAATTCATGACAGAATAACAACTACATGAGACTTGGACCTCGTGCTTTGATTGACTTCCATTACACATATTGTACTACGCAAAATAAAACTAAAATAACCAACCCTTTTGACATGGATGCGTTCTGCCTGCGACTTGGCGAAGCAGAGCCGGACCATGTACACCGTCAAGGCAGGAATTCGCAGCAGTTCCATCGCAGTTCCAATCAGACTCGACGTGATGACGTAATTTACGAAAAACGCCCCATTGTCTGGCAGAAAGACACACCTGGAAAGAGAAGAGGGAACATTAGCAACTCTTACATTTTGCTTTTTACATAGTGACTGTTGAGTTTTCTTACTGGAATTTGACTTCACGCTGATCCAAAAAGTTGACATCAAAGAGCCAAGTGAAGAAAAGGTCCAGACTACAGAGGGAAGAATGTATAAAAGATGAGTTACAGAGAAGATGAGCTTTTGTAGGAGGTGCGTTTGATTTGAGTACCTGGAGAGGCCGAGCGAGGGCAGGATGATGACCATGAAGACCAGCAGCAGGAAGCACTTGTGCATAGTCGCCTGGTTCTCTCCCGATCTGTGCAATCAAAGAAACGTCAGAAGCAGAAACAAATTATAAACAGTTTAGGGATATACTGTACAAGTCTTGCCTATAATAATCACCAAACAATAAAAGTACATAATAATAAGTAAGCATATATATAAATTTGTGAATAAATGTGTTCTAAATTCTGGAATGGAGGCATCTGGAGGCAAAAGTGAAGTGGAACATAATGTGATTTCAATGGGAAAACTGGGATTAACCTCAGATATCAAAAAATATGAAAAATCAAAGATAGTTTTGGCAAATGAAATCCACTCAGATACATGTGAGTGATGTCAGAGCCCGGTTTGATGATTGACTATAATGACACTAAGCATTTTTGATGAAGGCAAAATATTTTTATGTTTTCTGGACAAATACTTACAGAAATGTTGACGTGACAATAATTTTGCATTTTATCTACACATATTACAACCTTCACCATAATTGGTGAAACTCACTTGTGTTTGGGTTCGTATTTGGAGGCTAGAAATAATATTATTAATATTTTTCAATCCTTTGTAAATAGTAGGCCTAACATGTCAAACAAAAAAAACAAAAAAATTCTCATTATAAAGATTTAACAGCACTTGATTATATTATATATAATCAATATTATATGATATCTATCAATCTTTGAAAATATATTAAAGCCTGTTTCACTTTTGTCTCCAGTTGCCTCCATTCCAAAAGGGTTAAAGATTCTTATGACATAATATTTTAAAGAATCTATACAGTATTAAATTGAGTTTATGGAATAGTATTGCATCTATGTAATGGTATGGTATTTTTACTTTTACTCTTAAATTGACAAAACAATTTTTAGAGGATTTTGTCATGGATGACAAATAATTGAGATAAGGTAGGAAATACTAGAAGATATATGTTATTTTCTGTGTAGGAAAATGTCTTAATGGTCATTTGACCATTAAATGCTACAGGGGGAAAATGGGCTTAAGCAGCAATCATATGTGTATCTACTTGGTCTTTATAATGTCTGGGCTGGATTTGATTTCACAGCATCAGCAAATAATTGCACACAAGCATGCTGATTTGTGGTTGAGACCCCACAAGTCAAAGACTGGAGGGAAAGGAAAATGTCAATTGGACTCAATTTAAACCCAGTATCTTTGGTCAAACTTTCCTGCCTCAAAACGACTGATAAACGTGGACATTTCCTCTGTCATTTCACATTTGGTTTCATCCAATGGAACAAAAACCATTGTGGTCTGAACGGAGTCATCCTGTCTCGAAATGGAGGATTGTTGGACAATTCCAACTCACGTTGCTCTGCTGTTTTTGCAATTAAAAGACGATGCAATCCAAAGCAATGAACTGTCTTTACATTAGCAGGACCACTGGGCACACTGGCACTAATAAAGCGTAGATTAGCATGGGCTTCTTCACACATGATGCCCGCAGACAGAGCACGTTGGTGGGGGTGGTTATGTAAAGACACGGGCGCTCATAGGTGTTTCCTCCTTATGCACGGCCCGTTCCGCTCCTCCTCTCGCTGAACCGAGCGAGTCCCCATGCTCCACTGGTGTCTGGCTACAGTGCATTTCATTAACCATCACATGGATCAGATCGCTATGACAACCTGCCCAGAATAACGCCGTGCTGAGACTGACAGCGAGAGAGAGTGAGAGAGTGACAGGGAAAATTATTGGAATGGAATAAAAGAGAGGGGATTTTTGAGAGGGGATTGGACATAAAGGAGGAAGCCATTTGAAGAGAGAGTGAGTGCATT
>BJKM01001629.1:2500-22072 GCA_015082035.1 Chaenogobius annularis | reverse complement strand
CCCTTCGTTCCCCCGGCCCGGCTCACATCCGCTGGTACGCGGCCGCTCCTGGCACATTGGCGTGTTTCCTCGTGTTGTGGTGATACAGTAGCTGCAGATCTTTGCCTTTTCCCCAGGCGCCTGACCTCCTCCTCTCCGCCCCCCACATCCCGGCTCTCCCTTTCTCCTCGTGAGCCTGTTACTGTGCTCTCGTGGCCTTTCTCTCTCTTCTCTCCCTCGTCTTTCTCTCCTGGGTTCAAAATGAATCTCCGTCTTGCTTCATAAACACATTCTCGCGTCTCAAACTGCCCTGATTCGAGACATCTTTATTGCTTCTTTGGTTGTAGACATATAATGCCGCCGATTTGCTTTTGTGAACGCGAGGCAATATTCCTGATTTAACTGTGAAACTGCAAACGTGATTTTGTTCCTCCGTTTTGCACGCATCCGTCCGTCATTCAAGGCCGGCCGTTGACAGTCGGTTCATTCCCGTGTCGTCCTTCTCGTCAGATGAACTGCGCGGTCTCATTTTGGGTTTGTGCTGCTGCCAAAAGTAGTCCGAACTAACAGTCTCCATCTAATGTTCCCACAGCAGGAGTCGTATGTCCAGAATGCATAGTTTTTAAAGTGAAGTGGGACGTTCATGTCTCAGTCAGATATTTATGAACTGCAGCGACCAAGACACAACTTCTCCAAAAAGTGGTGTGAATATTTGGTCACTATAGTACCAGTTCCTTTTTTTGATTTTTTGTTTATGTAATTAAGAATTTTTCTGGTCCTCCTGTAGATGATGTGCTTCTGGTCCTGCTGCAGATGGTGTGCTTCGCTCTGGTCCTCCTGCAGATGGTGTGCTTCTGGTCCTGCTGCAGATGGTGTGCTTCGCTCTGGTCCTCCTGCAGATGGTGTGCTTCGCTCTGGTCCTCCTGCAGATGGTCTGTTTCTGGTCCTGCAGATGGTGGTTTCTGGTCCTCCTGCCTTCTGTCTGCTCCTGCAGATGGTGTGCTTCGCTCTGGTCTCCTGCAGACGGTGTGCTTCGCTCTGGTCCTCCTGCAGATGGTGTGCTTCTGGTCCTCCTGCAGATGATGTGCTTTCGCTCTGGTCCTCCTGCAGATGGTGTCTTCTGGTCCTCCTGCAGATGGTGTGCTTCTGGTCCTGCTGAGATGGTGTGCTTTCTGGTCCTCCTGCAGACGGTGTGCTTCCTCTGGTCCTCCTGCAGACGGTGTGCTTCGCTCTGTCCTCCTGCAGATGGTGTGCTTCTGGTCCTCCTGCAGATGGTGTGCTTGCTCTTGGTCCTGCTGCAGATGGTGTGCTTCTGGTCCTGCTGCAGACGGTGTGCTTCGCTCTGGTCCTCCTGCAGACGGTGTGCTTCGCTCTGGTCCTCCTTGCAGATGGTGTGCTTCTGGTCCTCCTGCAGATGGTGTGCTTCGCTCTGGTCCTCCTGCAGATGGTGTGCTTCGCTCTGGTCCTCCTGCAGATGGTGTTGCTTGCTCTGGTCCTCCTGCAGATGGTGTGTCCTCCTGCTGGTGCTCTGGTCCCTGCAGATGGTGTGCTTCGCTCTGGTCCTCCTGCAGATGGTGTGCTTCGCTCTGGTCCTCCTGCAGATGGTGTGCTGCTCTGGCTCTGGTCCTCCTGCAGATGGTGTGCTTCGCTCTGGTCCTCCTGCAGATGTGTGGTCTCTGTCCTCCTGCAGATGTGTGTCTTGCTCTGGTCCTGCAGATGTGTGCTCTGGTCCTCCTGCAGATGGTGTGTGTTTCGCTCTGGTCCTCCTGCAGATGGTTGCTTCGCTCTGGTCCTCCTGCAGATGTGTGTGGCTTCTGGTCCTCCTGCAGATGGTGTGCTTCTGGTCCTCCTGCAGATGGTGTGCTTCTGGTCCTGCTGCAGATGGTGTGCTCTGTCCTCCTGCAGATGGTGGGCTTCGCTCTGGTCCTCCTGCAGATGTGTTGCTTACCCTGGTCCTCCTGCAGATGATGTGCTTGCTCTGTCCTCCTGCAGATGGTGTGCTCTCTGGTCCTCTGCAGATGGTGTGCTTCGCTCTGGTCCTCCTGCAGATGCTGCTCTGGTCCTCCTGCAGAGATGTGCTGCTCTGGTCCTCCTGCAGATGGTGTGCTTCGCTCTGGTCCTCCTGCAGATGGTGTGCTTCGCTCTGGTCCTCCTGCAGATGGTGTGCTTCGCTCTGGTCCTCCTGCAGATGGTGTGCCGGTTCTGCTGTGGTCCTCCTGCAGATGTGTGCTTCGCTCTGGTCCTCCTGCAGATGGTGCTTCGCTCTGGTCCTCCTGCAGATGGTGTGCTTCGCTCGCTCTGGTCCCCCTGCAGATGGTGTGCTTCTGGTCCTCCTGCAGATGGTGTGCTTCGCTCTGGTCCTGCAGATGTGTGCTTCGCTCTGTCCTCCTGCAGATGGTGTGCTTCTGGTCCTCCTGCAGATGGTGTGCTCTGGTCCTCCTGCAGATGGTGTGCTTCTGGTCCTCCTGCAGATGTGTGCTTCTGTCCTCCTGCAGATGTCCTGCTTCTGGTCCTCCGCTGTGCTTCGCTCTGGTCTCCTGCAGATGTGTGTCCTTGCTGGCGTGTGCTTCGCTCTGGTCCTCCTGCAGATGCAGATGGTGTGCTTCTGGTCCTCCTGCAGATGGTGTGCTTCGCTCTGGTCCTCCTGCAAGATGGTGTGCTTCGCTCTGGTCCTCCTGCAGATGGTGTGCTTCGCTCTGGTCCTCCTGCAGATGGTGTGCTTCGCTCTGGTCCTCCTGCAGATGTGTGCTTCGCTCTGGTCCTCCTGCAGATGGTGTGCTTCGCTCTGGTCCTCCTGCAGCACAGAGGGAGGTGTCACTTCACATTTGCCCCGGGAGCGAGTGCGATTCTCTGGGCGCGCGTGGCTCTGTGACACCCCCCCCTGCACCCACGCTGCGTTTGTCCCGGTTTGATGTTTATTTAAATCTGGTGCTGCCGTGTTAAAGGCCAAGAGGGAGAGAGAGAGGGAGAGGAAGAGGGAGAGGAAGAGAGCGATTCAAGTGTGTGTTCCGTCTCCGCTCGGGGCCAAACGTGTGCGAGAAGATGAAGGCATATGGAGCAGACGAGCAGAACAATGGATATCTGCTGTTTTGCTTACGTAATAACTTCCTTTTTCTTTTTTTTTTTTTTTACTATTTTGAATTTGTTGTGTAAAAATAGAAGCTTAGGTGCATGCGTTTGGAGGCCAGTCCAAAGGAAATGTACCAAATGAAATATGATGGCAGAAACTGGGAAACTCCTGAACCAAATCATGGTGGACACTTTGAGAAATCCACGTTTCAACTCCCGTCTGGCCTCCTCCACCTCAGAGCTGCAAGTGCCTCATTCACATTCGACTGGTTTGATTTCTGCCACGGTCTTGTGATTGTGAGGCTGTTGTAGACTGAGGGGAGGTTGGATCTCAGACCGTTCCCATTCAGAGAAGAAGGAGAAAATGACCTCCTTCACTTTCAAACCGCTTCTTTTTCGCTGCTGAGAATGTTTACCGTCTCCGTCTTCAGCAGTGATTGTTGGCTCTGAGGCGAAGATGTGCGATCGAACGTAAACCAGAATGATTATTTATTTATTTTTACTTTGTGCCCCCGCAGGCTTTACTGGCAAGAAAGTAGTGTGACACGGGGCACGAGAGCGAGAAGGGAGGACATGATGCAAATAGTCTGATAAAGTAGAATTCTAATGTCTTAGTCGACAATAGTCTCATAAGAACTCCCCTTTGGACAGGACCAATCAGAGCTCAGGAGAGTATAAATGCTGCTCCTCAAACCTTCAACATCAGCCTGAAAACCAGATCAGATCCAAGTCCAAACATCATCATTTCAACAACAGTGTGTGTGTTTACGGTCCACCAGAACACACAACACAAATGTGGCTCACGTTCAGCTTCACGTCTGGTCTTCACAAACACAGAGGTGCACTTCCTGGATGACCAACTGCACCGGCGCATTCCGAGCTCGGCGAAGAAGCACACGGCGTCAGATCATCGCGTATGAGACGATCCCCCACCCACCACCCCCCGCGGTCCCATCTGTTTCACTCTCTCCCTGTAGACGTTGGCTCATCTGTCGGTGAGCCTCCGCCTTCTGCTCCCTCAGCTCCTTCAGCTCCTTCAGCTCCTTCTGCTCCTTTCAGCTCCTTCAGCTCCTCCTGCTCCTTCTGCTCCTTCTGCTCCTTCTGTCCTTCTGCTCCTCTGCTCCCTCTGCTCCCTCTGCTCCCTCAGCTCCTTCTGCTCCTTCTGCTCCTTCAGCCTCCTCAGCTCCTTCTGCTCCTTCAGCTCCTTCAGCTCCTTCAGCTCCTTCAGCTTCTGCACCTTCAGCTCCTTCAGCTCCTTCTGCTCCTCAGCTCCTTCTGCACCTTCTGCTCCTTCTGCTCCTTCTGCTCCCTCAGCTCATTCTGCACCTTCTGCTCCTTCAGCTCCTTCTGCTCCTTCAGCTCCTTCAGCTCTTTCTGCTCCTTCAGCTCCCTCCGCTCCCTCTGCACCTTCTACTCCTTCTGCTCCTTCAGCTCCTTCAGCTCCTTCTGCTCCTTCAGCTCCTTCTGCTCCTTCTGCTCCTTCAGCTCCTTCTGCTCCTTCTGCTCCTTCAGCTCCCTCAGCTCCCTCTGCTCCCTCTGCTCCTTCTGCTCCTTCTGCTCCTTCTGCTCCCTCAGCTCCCTCATCTCCTTCATCACCTTCAGCTCCCTCAGCTCCCTCAGCTCCCTCTGCTCCCTCTGCTCCTTCAGCTCCTTCAGCTCCTTCAGCTCCTTCAGCTCCTTCTGCTCCTTCTGCTCCCTCTGCTCCCTCTGCTCCCTCTGCTTCCCTCTGCTCCCTCTGCTCCCTCTGCTCCCTCTGCTCCTTCTGCTCCTTCTGCTCCTTCAGCTCCTTCTGCTCCCTCTGCTCCCTCTGCTCCCTCTGCTCCCTCTGCTCCTTCAGCTCCTTCAGCTCCTTCAGCTCCTTCAGCTCCTTCTGCTCCTTCTGCTCCTTCTGCTCCTTCAGCTCCTTCAGCTCCTTCAGCTCCTTCTGCTCCTTCTGCTCCTTCTGCTCCTTCAGCTCCTTCAGCTCCTTCAGCTCCTTCAGCTCCTTCTGCTCCTTCAGCTCCTTCAGCTCCTTCAGCTCTTTCTGCTCCTTCAGCTCCTTCAGCTCCTTCTGCTCCCTCAGCTCCTTCTGCACCTTCTGCTCCTTCTGCTCCTTCTGCTCCTCAGCTCATTCTGCACCTTCTGCTCCTTCAGCTCCTTCAGCTCCTTCAGCTCCTTCAGCTCCTTCAGCTCCTTCAGCTCCTCAGCTCCTTCTGCTCTCTTCTGCTCCTTCTGCTCCTTCAGCTCCTTCAGCTCCTTCAGCTCCTTCAGCTCCTTCTGCTCCTTCTGCTCCTTCTGCTCCTTCTGCTCCTTCTGCTCCTTCTGCTCCTTCAGCTCCTTCTGCTCCTTCTGCTCCTTCAGCTCACAGAAAAACATTCTTCTCCAGCTTTTCTCGCTCCCTTTGCCGGTTTGCATAAGCGTCAAATGTCCACCGGACCCCGACCAGGCTCCCCCCCCCTCCCTCCCCGCCGCCTTGCAGAGCGCGGCGCCTCCTGGAGACAGACCAGAGGGGATGCTGCGGCTGGACTTACGCCAAAAGACATTGAGACACTGCTCAGAGCGCGTCATGACAAGCGCTATCCTGGAAAAGACGGGAAACCCAGCCAAATGTAAGAAAATGACAGTTTGTAATCCGGGTCAAATCTGGCTGAGCTGGTTGTCATGACACATTAAATGAAACAAAAACTCATTGCAGTAGTAGTAGTTTGTGGTTTGTAGTCAGGACCCCGGTCTTAGCTCGCTGATTGACAAGGGACGTCAAGATTATTCGGTTAACCGATAATCAGGTCACAACATAATCGTGAGAACCAAAATGAAGTTTATTTTGTTCAATTTATCTGTGTGTTTTTGTCACATTCGACTTCATTTTGTCTTTCAGAAAGTTCCGTTCCGTAAAGCCGCTCTCAAACCTGAAGAACAGTCACACGTCAGGCCACGGGAATGAGGGGAAATGAAAGATTTCGCTGTCGTTAAACCGTGATGTTTTTGGCTCAGAATAACCGTAACACTAAAATGTGATATCATAACGTCCCTATTGACAAGCAGATAAACCAATCAGAGAATAGAATGGTCCACGTGTAAAAAGAAAAGTAACATTACTTCAATCTCAACAAGTGAACGGCTTTTCATCACATTTTAACTGAGACAACAGTCATTCTGAGAGAAAACCTTATCTGTGGTGGGGATTTTAACCTCCACGTGCAGCCTGTCGTAGATGTCTCAAATCCATCAGGCACAAAATGATAAATACTCCATTTCACAGTAGACATCTGGACTGAGATGTACCATCTGCCAGGCAGTACAACCACTTTTTCCACCCATAGGTTACTTCAGATTTTTTTTCAACATTCCAGAAATGTAGCGCAAAAGAATCGACCTTGCACCTATTTACGTTCGTGTGGGTTTGGAAGAGAAACGAAAATTCAAGTTCACTCAATAACCTTCCGTCTTACAAAGGGTTTGTGAAGAAGGAAGCGACTCGGGTGAAACTCCTGTAGGTCCGAAGAGGCAAAATGATCACGACGGCATCTGCCAAAAAGAAACAAAGACGGTGGGAAAAAACACACGAAATGATGAGCTAAAACTGCCAAGAATAAAATCTTCGAATGCACCAGGAAATGACAAGAGCAAGAAGTGAAATGAACGGGATCGGGAAAAGCCATCGCTGTCATCGTCTTTTTAAATCGACACGTTCACAGCCGACCCTCTGCCAGGACAACCGTGCCGCTTGCAGCAGATTTCAGACGAGTTCAACCTTATTTTATGCCTTTTATTTTGTCCTCGTCTACGTTCTGCTGTTATTGTTTCTTGCTTTATGTCGCATCTCGCATCGCCGAAGCCAATTCCATGCACGATATTGTGTTCACTTGGGCAATAAAAGCTTTTTCATGACACAAACGGGAGCGCCTTCACTGATATTACATCCTGGCACTTCTTCCTCAGGCGTGCTGTCCTTCGTCACCCGACCCCCCCCACCCCCCTTTTGAACGCCGCTCCCCTTTGTCACGTTTAAGGCGGCGCCAGTTGGACGGCTTCAAAAGTCCCTCCGAGACCATCTGTGTCCAGTCCACCTTTCAGCCGTGTCCTCAGCCTGGCCTTCTGTCCCCTGTCGGCACCAAACTCCCCCACATCACCCGCCCCCCGCCGCCGCACCTTCGGTTACCTCGACAACTCTTTCATTCAGAAAAGTCTCCTCGGTTTCGCTCAATATCAGCCATGCTTCTGTTCATATGGAATTCAATTGAAGCAGGAGTTACGGCCCCTCGATGTGACTTTATTGCCGGCACCAGAAGCCACTTTTCTGTTTTATTGAGCAAGATGTGTTTCTGAGGTATTGAACTGAAATGTATTGGGCGAGATATCGTTTTTTTGTTTTCAGCGGGCAGGAAGATGAAATGTAGTAATAACAGCGGTGGTGGACGGTCCATTGTTGGCGGGGCAGTCGCGGCGGTCCGTTCGTGACTTTAGGACGAGCGACACTCCAAAGTGAAGTCCCAGTGATGGAGGAAACTCCCGCTGTGTCTGTCTGGACCGGTTTTCACATCCCTTTGTTCAAATTAATTAAAGTTTCACAGATAAAATCCCAACGTGCTTCACAAAGAACTCAAGACAAGACGATTTAAAACCGACTCGTGAAGACCTAGTCAAACAAAAGCTTCTGTGAGAGTCCACAGAGTCTGATAAAAGCGTGGTGAGTGGGTGAACATGGAAAGGGTTAAAGGTCCAATTAAAAGTCCATTACCACGAGTTTTTCCCAAAAGGTCCGACTGAAATGACCCCCAGTTCAAACTGAAGCTGTTCCTGAACCTTTGGAGCAAAAACAACCCTCTGGACTCTTTGTGAAGCTGAGACTCTGTAGTTTTGGATTCAGATTTACCCTGATTATCAGTGTGAACAAGTTCTTCTCAGAGGAACATCCAAATTTAAACTCTGCCGAGATTTTCTTTGTTAAATATAAAGAGCAGTAAAGCTTGTGCAAAAAAGATGTCACGCTACATTTCAAGAACTGCCCACTTTCCTAAAGTTGTGACCATGTTTGTGGGTCGGTTTGGAGCGGGTCCTGAAGTGTGACCACGGTCTTGTGCCCTGCGCCCTCTAATGACAGTGGGCCGTGCTCTGCGACATCATCTTACCTTGTCTCTGCCGTGTCTGTGATCGGCTCCTTCACTGTTAGTGGAGGTTCCTGGGGCCGCAGCCCGGGGCCCGATACTGCAGCCCGGGGCCCGATACTGCAGCCCGGGGCCCGATACTGCGTAGTATAATGTAAATCCAGAGTTCTGAAGTAATCATCCCCGTGGTCTGTCCTGCACGTGACAAACTTTGATTCTGCTGAAAAACCCGGGCATTTAGAACATGCTGTGGAAAACACAGGGAGAACTGTGAAATGTGGACTGGATGGACTGGACTGGATCTGGATCTGGACTGGATCTGGATCTGGACTCTGGATCTGGATCTGGATCTGGACCGGATCTGGACCTGGATCTGGACTGGATCTGGATCTGGACTGGATCTGGACTGGATCTGGACTGGAAGAGTTCTCTCACTGAAGGCGTGGAATGGAGTTGAGTTTGTACTGGATCGAGAGAGACAAACAAGCCTCACTCAAACTCGACAGGCGGAGAACGCACCGTGAAGGGATTGTTGAACTAACTATGAATGGATGAACTGTGATGGAGGTGACAGCGGCTCATGTGGCCCCGCTCAGCCCGCTCAGCCCGCTCAGCCCCGCTCAGCGCCGCTCAGCCCGCTCAGCGCCGCTCTGCCCCAGATTGCTCAGCCCCTGCTCAGCCCCTGACCGCTCAGCCCCGCTCAACACCCGCTCAGCCCGTCAACCCCCGCTCAGCCCCGCTCAGCCCCGCTCAGCCCCACCGCTCAGCCCCGCTCAGCCCCGCTCAGCCCCTGACCGCTCAGCCCCGCTCAGCCCCGCTCAGCCCCTGACCGCTCAGCCCCTGACCGCTCAGGCCCAGTCAGCCCCGCTCAGCCAGCCCCGTCAGCCCCCGTCAGCCCCCGTCAGCACCGCTCAGCCCCGCTCAGCCCCGCTCAGCCCCGCTCAGCCCCGCTCAGCCCGCCAGTCACCCCAGCTCAGCCCGCTCAGCACCCGCTCAGCCCCGCTCAGCCCCGCTCAGCCCCCGCTCAGCACCGCTCAGCACCGCTCAGCCCCGGTCAGCACCGCTCAGCCCCGCTCAGCCCCGCTCCCGCACCGCTCTGCCCCGCTTAGCCCCCTCAGCCCCGCTCAGCCCCGCTCAGCCCGCTCAGCCCCGCTCAGCCCCGCTCAGCCCCGGTCATCTCTGGTCAGCTCTGGTCCCGTACAATGTGTGACCTTCTCCCTCGTTCAGCGCCCCTGGTGGTGGGCAGAGATTTATCCCCCCCTCCTTCCCCACATTCGCCATTGTTTCCATGGCAACGATTTTATTATACCATTAGATCCCACCTGTTGCCTAACGGGCTTGACGGTGTCGCATCCTTCGTTAAACACTATTTGAAACGCGTTCAATTTAAATTCAAAGTTTGACTTTTCCACAGAATCGACTCAAAAGTCGGTTTTCGCTCGTTATCGTCGGCGTTTCTACATTTACAGTGTTTAACCACAAACACTTCCTTTGTATGGACTTTGAGCACGTATTTATCAGTAAAACAGTTCATATTCAAAATGAGGTCTGTCCCAAGTATGGTTACTATAGCAACTGTGTCTGGACACGAGCCATTTGAAAAAAAAACGTTCCAAATCTCAAAATGTCGGTGGGATCTGGTCTTGATTGTTGCTTGCTCAGTTCTACTTCTTTCATCGTCAAAATGTGCTCGTCACAGTGAAACGATGAAGCACAATCACTCAGTTCTGAACCGATCCCATTGTCGTTTCAGTTCAATACGGAGGTTCGTGTAAAAGGGTGATTCATGCGCGTGTTCCTCTCTTCTCCTTCCTCTCTCCACATCATCCTCCCTTTCCTCTTGTTACAGGAGGTTAGTCCAGTCCTGCATCCGAGCGAGAGCGTTATCATTACTGTGCTCGTAAACAAAAGAAAAGGATCTCTCTCCCTGAGCTCCACCTTCTGAGGGAGATAAAGTGCTGGGCTTCTGATGACATCACAACATTCTACAGGCCAATGTTTCATACAGATGAATGAATGAATTCTGCTCAAAGTGAATGAGTCTCGTCAGATTAAACATTTGTGAATTAAAACCATTTGGATATTTGTGCTCGAAAGTGGATTCAGGCTCTTGAGGTCCATCTGTCATGACATCGTTCACAGACAGAGGCGCGGCAGAGAGACAGACTAACCACTCTGCCACAAAGAAGACACGCACAACATAACCACGGACCCAAACAACCCAACAACCCAAACGCCGTCGGACCAAAATGAGCCCCGCTTCAAACTGAAGCCGAGCGCGGGAGCGGCGCACGCAGGCGCTTTGAGGGTCGATGACGAGGACCCCCGTGCGATGTGGGGAGAGCAGAGCGTCCCCTCCCTCTGGACCCAGCTCTCCCGAGGATTTTTTACCTATGTCCCATGTTTTTTGAGTTGAGGGAACCCACCCAGACACGAGGAGGAACATGCATACTCCGCACAGAGAGGCTCCGGGAGTCGAACCCGCAACCTTCTTGCTGTGAGGCAAGGGTGCTAGCCATTCTCCCCTTTTAAATCCGCCACCGCCGTTCCGGTCTCCGAAGCCTCGGGCGGTCACCTGCACGAACGATCCCCGGCCTTCGAGAGGCTGGTGCCCCACGTTAAAACGCGCATTTCCCCAAATCTTTACAGACTTCGCCTTCAGAACTTTAGACCCTCGGACTCCGACATCTGCTCTGACGCACATGGACGTCCCCCAACAGCTCGAACGATATTCATGGACTAAAAAGTTCTGCATTCTCGTCTATCAGCCCAATAACACGAGTCAGTAAATAAATAAAACGACTAAAGCGACTAAAACTTCCTCTGGCTCGCGATCTCCTGCACGCTCTTGCACCGGTCCGTTTCCTCTGCATGTGACGCACTTGACGGCGCTGTAAATGTGCTATAAATAAAACGTACATTAACACTGACATTTCATTGACATTATCTCCATTCCGGCCTACATTCTAATAACGTTCAGAGTAAAGCTGCTGCAGTGGCTGACACGCTGCGAGGTGCAGACCAATCAAGTCCGCGGCGCTTTTCGACGCTCAAGGCGATGTCACTAACAAGAGGACTTTGTTATGAAACGATTAAAAGTCTAGAATGCCAGAAAATGATCCTGGTTTTTCCCCATCGGTGGGAAAGAGGTGGGCCGTGGTAATCCCTCACTCACCTCATTTTCAAAGGAAATCATCTGGAATCTTTTAGAAGCGTTTTTCCAGATGGCGGTGGAAACATCTCGACTTCCACTTCTCAAACCTTCTCTTGTGTGCGAGCGGCCCCGGACCCTCGATATGTCCCCCGTCGCCGTCAGACGGTGGACAAAAGGGAATCAATCAAGAAAACTTTCCAGTGGAATTTCATTTTGATTGGCAACTTTTATGTAACTTTTTATGATTAAAAAAAAAATATGCCACGGCGTCCACCAGCAGATCCTCTGGCTTAATCGTATTTTCAATTCGCAGACGACGATATGATTTATAGATCTGTGGAGACGGAGCAGCCGCCGTCCAAATCCTGACACAGACAAGGACACGAGGAGACGAGGACACGAGAACACGAGGAGATGAGAGACGAGGAGACGAGGAGACGAGGAGACGAGAGGACACGAGGAGACGAGGAGACGAGGAACGAGAGACGAGGACGAGGAGACGAGGAGACGAGGAGACGAGGCGAGGACACGAGGAGACGAGGAGACGAGGAGACGAGGACACGAGGACACGAGGACACGAGGAGACGAGAGAGACGAGGAGACGAGAGACGAGAGGACGAGGAGACGAGACGAGACGAGGACGAGGAGACGAGGAGACGAGGAGACGAGGAGACGACGGAGACGACGACGAGCAGACGAGCAGACGAGCAGACGAGGACACGGGGACACAGAGGAGACGAGGAGACGAGGAGACGAGGACGAGACACGAGACACGAGGAACGAGGACGAGGACACGAAGGGACAGGAGACGAGCAGACGAGGAGACGAGGAGACGAGGAGACGAGACACGAGGAGACGAGAGACACGAGGACACGAGGACACGAGGAGACGAGGAGACGAGGAGACGAGGAGACGAGGAGACGAGGAGACGAGGACACGAGGAGACGAGGACACGAGGAGACGAGGAGACGAGGGGACGACAGACGAGCAGACGAGCAGACGAGGACACGACGAGGACGAGAGGACGAGACGAAGACGAGGAGACGAGGAGACGAGACACGAGAGACGAGAGACGAGCAGACGAGGAGACGAGAGAGAGGAGACGAGGACACGAGGAGAGAGGACACAAGGACACGAGGACACGAGGAAGGAGACAGGACGAGGAGACGAGGAGACGAGGAGACGAGAGACGAGAGACCGAGGAGACGAGGAGGAGACGAGGAGACGAGGACACGAGGAATGACAGACGAGGAGACGAGGAGACGAGGAGACAAGGAGAAAGACAGACGAGGACACGAGGACACGAGGAGACGAGGACACGAGGGAACGAGGACACGAGGACACGAGGACACGAGAGACGAGGAGACGAGAGAGAGGAGACGAGCAGACGAGCAGACGAGCAGACGAGCAGACGAAGAAAGAGGACACGAGGACACGAGGAGACGAGGAACGAGGAGACGAGGAACGAGGACACGAGGACACGAGGACACGAGGAGACGAGGAGACGAGGACACGAGGACACAGAGGACACGAGGAGACGAGGAGACGAGGAGACGAGGACACGAGGAGACGAGGAGACGAGGAACGAGGAGACAAGGGTACATCCTAAAGCCTCTCCTCTTACACTGCACCCTAACTGGATTATAGACGGCTGTGTGTGTGTGTGTGTGTGTGCGTGTGTGCGTGTGTGTGTGTGTGTGTGTGTGGTGTGTGTGTGTGTGTGTGCGTGTGTGTGCGTCTGTGTGTGTGTGTGTGTGCGTCTGTGTGTGTGTGTGTGTGTGTGTGTGCGTCTGCGAGTGTGCGACTTCCATTAGATCGACTCAAGATCCCTATCGTCTTCTTCTGCCTCGTGGCATCGTCTCAGAGTAAGGCCCGTATCTGCGGCTTGGCGTTTATCAGCACGTCGCCCCCCGCTGGTGACAAGGACACGGGAGCAGAGGGGAGACGGGGGAGACGGGGGGAGACGGGGGAGACGGGGTGGGCAGAGCAGAAGTGATGACGGATCAGGAAAAGAGAGAAGGAGAGAAGGAGCAGTGAGGGATGAGTCACGGTCAGTCCGATGGACCGCGGCGCTTCAGTCCGCTCGCGCTCGCGCTCGCGTTTTAACGGTTTTTACTCGTGAGAATCAGAAAGAGTTCCTTTGAAACGTTCGCAGGTCCAAACGTACTGCTCGCTCACCATGGCACCTTTAGAAGCGCTTTTCCCAAACTTTCAGAGGCCGGAGCGGAGTTGTGTCGTCGCGGTGAAGCTAATAAACATTAGCATGCTAACGGTGCACTAACCCTAACCATGTACATCGTGCACAGCCCCTTTAACGGCCCATTTTTCACTCAACTTGAAAATAGAAAAACATTTACAAACAAAAGACAAAATGGGACAAAGTTCTGAATTTATTCTGATCTAATTCTTACTTTTTTTCTTATTATTATTTTTGTCTTTTGTTTTATGCATCGCCCTTATTTTCTACATTTATTCATTACTTATGTTGTTCCTGGTCGAGCTCTTTCGTTGTTTTTGTTGTTCTGTGTTCTAATAAAAAAAAGAAAAACGCCAAAATAATAATAAGAATAATACAAATTAAAGCCGCTGACGTCACCCCTCCCCTAGAAAACAGTACCAGCTCTATACTACTTACTTCAAAATGTTCACGTCCGGACCGCCTCCTGCTGGTGCCAGAGGACTAAACCTGGACCGGCCTCCTGCTGGTGCCAGAGGACTAACTGGACCTGGACCGGCCTCCTGCTGGTGCCAGAGGACTAACACCTGGACCGCCTCCTGCTGTGCCAGAGGACTAACCTGGACGGCCTCCTGCTGGTGCAGAGGAAACCTGCTGGTGCCAGAGGAGGACTACACCTGGACCGCCTCTGCTGTGCCAGAGGACTAAACCTGGACCGGCCTCCTCTGGTGCCAGAGGACTAAACCTGGACCGGCCTCCTGCTGGTGCCAGAACAACCTGGACCGCCTCTGTGGTGCCAGAGACTAAACCTGGACGCCTCCTGGGTGCCAGAGGACAACCTGGACCGCCTCCTGCTGGTGCCAGAGGACTAAACCTGGACCGGCTCCTGCTGGTGCCAAGGACTAACCTGGACCGGCCTCCTGCTGGTGCCAGAGGACTAAACCTGACCGGCTCCTGCTGGTGCCAGAGATAAACTGGACCGGCCCTCCTGCTGGTGCCAGAGGACTAACCTGGACCGGCCTCCTGCTGGTGCCAAGGACTAACCTGGACCGGCCTCCTGCTGTGCCAGAGGACTAACCTGGACCGGCCTCCTGCTGTGCCAAGGACTAAACCGGACCGGCTCTGCTGGCCAGTCAGGACCACCTGACCGGCCTCCTGCTGGTGCAGAGGAGACTAAACTGGACCGGCCTCCTGCCTGGTGCCAGAGGACTACACTGGACCGCCTCCTGCTGGTGCCAGAGGACTAAAACCTGGACCGGCCTCCTGCTGGTGCCAGAGGACTAAACCTGGACCGGCCTCCTGCTGGTGCCAGAGGCAGGACTCCGCTGGACCGGCCCTGACCCTGCTGGACTACACCTGGCCTTGCCAGAGTCAGGACTAACCTGGACCGGCCTCCTGCTGGTGCCAGAGACTCAACCTGGACGGCCTCCTGCTGGTGCCAGAGGACTAAACAGAGTCAGGACTAAACGGCCTCTGCTGGTGCCAGAGGACTAACCTGGACCGGCCTCCTGCTGGTGCCAGAGGACTAAACACCTGGTGCCAGAGGCTGTTGGTGCCAGAGGCTAAACTGGACGGCCTCCTGCTGGTGCCAGAGAGTCAGGACTAAACCTGGACCGGCCTCCTGCTGGTGCCAGAGGACTAAACCTGGACCGCCTCCTGTTGCCAGAGGACTACACCTGGACCGGGCTGGTGCCAGAGGACTAAACCTGGATTGGCCTGTGAGTTCTGTCTTTGTGATTTGAATATATTTTCCTTTGGTACAAATTGTGCTCCAAGAATAAACTTGCCTTGTATTATTTGTCCACGTCAAAAGACATTTTTTCATCCTCTTCAAAATGTTTGTGAACCAAAACTCATGGAAGTCAATGACAGTATTTGTCAGGTTGCCATGGTAACAAGCTGCAGCTAGAGGTATGTCGTCATTGGCTTATTTTGTTCAAAATAACGAGAAGGATCTCTGTGCCAAATTTGATTTGTCTACGGCAAAGTAAATTTGTTGACTCAATTCAAATGTTCAAGGGGGCGCTGTAGAGCCTTTGTATAATATGGATATAATGTTGTATATCATTGCGTTCAGCTCATCATTTTGCACAACACGTATATTTGTGGCGGGAAATCGGACTTCTCATGCCAGAAATAAGCAAGTTTGAACACTTAACATTTTTTAAGTTTTGTGAACGAGTTTGCACGCCCACATAAAAATCTAAATAATGACTTCTAATCGCACATGGGTTAGGTTAGGTTAGGGTTAGGTTTGGGTTAGGTTAGGTTAGGTTAGGGTTAGGTTAGGGTTTAGGTTAGGTTAGGTTTGGTTAGGGGTTAGGGTTAGGGTTGGCATAGGTTTTAGGGTTAGGGGTTAGGTTAGGTAGGTTAGGTTAGGTTAGGTTGGTATCAGGGTTAGTTAGGTTTGGTTAGGGTTAGGTTGGGTTAGGTTAAGTTAGGTTAGGGTTAGGGGTTAGGTTGGTTGTTAGGTTAGGTTGGTTAGGGTAGGGTTAGGGTTAGGTTAGGTTAGGGTTAGGGTTAGGTTGGGTTAGGTTAGGTTAGTTAGGTTAGGTTAGGGTTAGGGTTAGGTTAGGGTTAGGTTAGGGTTAGGTTAGGTTAGGGTTAGGTTTAGGTTAGGGTTAGGGTTAGGTTTTAGGTTAGGGTTAGGGTTAGGTTAGGGTTAGGGTTAGGTTAGGTTAGGGTTAGGGTTAGGTTAGGGTTAGGGTTAGGTTTAGGTTAGGTTAGGGTTAGGGTTTAGGGTTGGTTAGGGTTAGGTTTAGGTTAGGTTAGGTTAGGTTAGGGTAGGTTAGGTTAGGTTAGGTTAGGTTAGGTTAGGTTTAGGTTAGGGTTAGGTCAGGGTTAGGTTAGGTTAGGGTTAGGGTTAGGGTTAGGTTTAGGTTAGGGTTAGGGTTAGGTGTTAGGTTAGGGTTAGGGTTAGGTTTAGGTTAGGGTTAGGTTAGGTTTTATGTTAGGGTTAGGTTAGGTTAGGGTTGACAACATTTCAAGCCTTTTGACTGAAAATCCACGGTGTAAGTATGAGGTGTAAAAATATAGAAAAATTTGGTTCCGCCCACAATGGCCGACTCCCTGTGGGGTTTAGGGCGGGGTCTTAATGAACTGTTTCCTTGTGCCGACATGAAGTATGTTTGTACCAGTTTTTCATAAGACTAATGTATTTAGACATTTTAGGTGGCGCTAGCGAGTCATAACCCTAACCCTGCGTCATTTTTCACCGATCCTGAATTTTGGGTGGAAAAAAAAATCTTTTCGTTAAAGTTCAGGGGGTCAAAATTGGGGTGGTTTGGGGGAGGGGGGAAAAAAGAAAAAAGAATAAATAAATAAAAATAATAACAATAATAATAATAATAACGTAAACTCTTTTTCCTGCTATTTTTTTTCCGCAGTAAAAACTCAAGTTAGAGTCACGTGGTTTTGTCGCATTTTGTGCCCGCTCACAAATGAACCCGTTTCAGATTTCTATGGCAGATTGTCTTGTCTGGAGGGGGCGCTAGAGACCCATTTTATGAGCGAGCCACTACATTTGTAAATCCTCCCCCTCCTCCTCTCCTCCCCTCCCTCTTCTCCCCCCTCTCTCCTCCCCTCTCTTCCAGATGCTGCCTCTCTCACTCCTCTCTCCTCCTCTATCCCCTCTCTTCCCTCTCCGCTCTCTCCCTACTTACTCCCTCTCTCTCTCCCCCTCCCCCCTCTCCCCCTCCTTCTCTCCCCCTCCCCTCTCTCCCCTCCTCCCCCTCCCCTCTCCCCTCCCCCTCTCTGTCCCCTCCCCTCTCTTCTCTCCCCTCCCTCCCTCCCCCCTCCCTCCCCTCCTCTCTCCCTCCATCCCTCCTTGCCTCCTCTCTCCCCTCTCTCTCCCCCTCCCCCCTCTCTCTCCCTCCCCTTCTCTCTCCCCCTCCCTCCTCCCTCTCTCCCCCTCCTTCTCTCCCCCTCCCCCTCTCCCCTCCCCTCTCTCTCCCTCTCCCCCCCCTCCCCCTCCCCCCTCCTTTCTCTCCCCTCTCCCTCCTCCTCCTCTCTCCTCCCCCTCCCTCCTCTCCCCTCTCTCCCCTCTCTCTCCCCTCTCCTCTCCCGCCCCTCCCCTCTCTCTCCCCTCTCTCTCCCTCTCCCCCCTCTCCCCCCTCATCCGGATGCTGCTCAGCTGTCTGTTCGGTGAATTGCGTTTTCAGCTCGCGGCTCACTTTGCCCCGTCATCCATTTTCCAGTTTTCACCACGTTCATATATTTATTAGGCCCTCACTGACCTGAGCAGTGTTTAAACGAAGAGGAGGAAGAGGAGAAGAGATAATAGAGACAGAGCGAGGAGGGGAGGAGGAGGAGGAGGAGGAGGAGGAGAGAGAGGCTCAAACACAAGAAGATTAGAGATGGAAAATAAGGTTAGATTTCCCTTTAAAGCTGCTGTTTGTCTTGTAATGGAGTCAAGTCAGTTTCCTCTCCACATTGTGTCTGTTCCCAAACCAGAAGATCACACGCAGCTGTGAAGGACGGCCCAGCTTCACGTCTGTGTGTCGCGTGTGCGTGAGAGCTGGGAAGCCCAAAAAACGGGTCAAAGAGGCCCACGGGCCACGTTTGTTTTGGGACAAACAACGCACATTTCACTAAAACAAAGTCAAACAAATATTTCCAGATTTGACTCAACATTTTGACCCGTTTGTGTAAAGTTTATACTTGTACTTCCTGGTTGGCGTGAGCACAAATATGACACAAGCAGAGGTCATTCCAGAGCTGTTACCTAGCAACCAGTCTATAACAGAGCCCAACCCACATAAATGACACCACAGTTCTGACCTGACACAATAACACAGAGAACACCTTTATTTAGTCCAACCATGGTTCAAACTGTCAGTTAGTGTCAGTTAAGTGTCAACTGTCTCTGTCGCACGCTGATGACATCACAGAGGGATTCAGCTCCACTTCCTGTCATTTTAAACTCTTATTTTTCCAATTTTCTTCACAATTTTCATCTTAACTGAAGTAAAACTGCGATAAACATTTACCACAGATGCCCTCCAGAATCAGAAGAACAATCCGTTTGCCGCCGCGTCGGGTTTGTTGTCTTGACGACGAGCGCCCAGGAGGAACACGGCCAGAGAATGGAAACGGCTAAAACTGCACACAATGTATGCATCCGGGCGTTCGTTTCGATTCCGTTTTAATGAGGAGCGTGGGCCCACTTACACGCGCGTGCGGCCACTTTACACCGCGTGCGGCCGCGCGTTTACAGCGTGCGGTTACACGCGCGTGCGGCCCACTTTACACAGCGTGCGGCCCACTTTACACGCGCGTGCGGCCGTGCGCTTTACACGCGCGTGCGGCCCACTTTACACGCGCGTGCGGCCCACTTTACACGCGCGTGCGGCCCCACTTCACGCGTGCGGCCCTTTGAAGTGCCTCAGAAGAATCAGCCGGGTCTGAATATCGGGCTTATATTTGCCGACGTACAGACGTTTACGAACAAACGGCTCCGACTCAGATCTGAACTCAGATCCTTCTGAACCGTCGTCGTGTTCTGTCTGAGTCGTGCGTTTGGGTTTGGTTTGTGTTTGTTTGGTGTTTGGTGTTTGGTTTGGTGTTTGTGTTGGGGTTTGTTTGTTTGGTGTTTGGCGGTTTGGTGGTTTGGTTTGGTGTTTTTGGTGGTCAGGAGCCCCTTTAAGGCCCGATCTTCACGTCTTTGAGCGTCGTGTCCATGTTGAGGAGGAAGACAGTGTTTTTTGAACATGGGCCGGTCTGAGCCCATTCGTTGTTCGTTGAAGTTTTTTAAGGGGTTCTCGCTCTGGTTCTGTTTCACTGTGAATCCGGGTCTTTGGTGTCGCAGCATAAACCTGCTCATAGGCTCTCTCGAGACCAGACGCTTCATTCAACGTCTTTGTGTCGGAGCCTCATCGATTCGTCCACGAGACTTTTGAAAAATCCATCTGTTCGTCCGGATTTCCTCTGAAACGCTCGTCTCTGACGCTGCTTTTGATTCAGCTTTATTTACAAAAGAAACGTGGACATTTCATTTCTGGGTCAGAGTCCACGTCAGACATGAACGGGGTACCTGGGAGGTCCACACGGAGGTCCACACGGTCACCTGGGGTCCACGGTCACGGTCCACCGGTCACCTGGAGGTCCAC
>BJKM01001628.1:10000-22324 GCA_015082035.1 Chaenogobius annularis | reverse complement strand
CCTGCTTTAGTCCTGCTTTAGACCTGCTTTAGTCCTGCTTTAAGCTGCTTTAATCTCTTTAGTCCTGCTTTAGTCCTGCTTTAGGCTGCTTTGTCCTGCTTTAGTCTGCTTCAGACTGCTTCAGTCCTGCTTTGACCTGCTTTAGTCTGCTTTAGTCTGCTTTAGTCCTGCTTTAGTCCTGCTTCAGACCTGCTTCAGTCCTGCTTTAGACTGCTTTTAGACCTGCTTAAAGACCTGCTTTAGTCCTGCTTTATCCTGCTTTTAGTCCTGTTAGAACCCTGCTTAGACACTGCTTTAGTCCTGCTTTAGACCTGCTTTAAGTCCTGCTTAGACCCTGCTTTAAGTCCTGCTTAAGACCGCTTTAGACCTGCTTTAGATCCTGCTTTAGACCTGCTTTAGTCCTGCTTTACCTGTTACCTGCTTAGTCCGGCTTTAGTCCTGCTTTAGACTGCTTTAGTCCTTGCTGCTTTAGTCCTGCTTTAGTCCTGCTTTAGACCTGCTTTAGTCCTGCTTTTAGACCTGCTTTAGTCCTCTTAGCCTGCTTTAGTCCTGATTTGAGTCCTGCTTGACGATTCTAGTTGCTAGACTTTAGACCTGCTTAGTCCTGCTTTAGACCTTCTTTAGACCTGCTTTAGACCTGCTTTAGTCCTGCTTTTCAGCCTGCCTTAGTCCTGCTTTAGACCTGCTTTTAGTCCTGCTTTAGTCCTGCTTTAGAACCCTGCTTTAAGTGTCCCTGCTTTAGTCCTGCTTTAGTCCTGCTTTAGACCTGCTTTAAGTCCTGCTTTAGTCCTGCTTTAGTCCTGCTTTAGACCCTGCTTTAGTCCTGCTTTTAAGTTACGCGTGCTTTAGTCCTGCCTTTAAACCTGCTTTAGTCCTGCCTTTATGCTTTAGTCCAGCTATTAGACCTGCTTTAGACCTCTTAGACCTGCTTGTAGGACCTGCTTTAGTCCTGTTTATAGTCCCTTTAACCTACTTTAGTCCGCTTTAGACCTACTTTGTCCTGCTTAACTACTTTTAGTCCTGCTTTAACCTACTTTAGTCACTGCTTAGACCTGCTTTAGTCCTGTTAGACACTGCTTTAGACCTGCTTTAGACCTGCTTTAGACCTGCTTTAGTCCTGCTTTAGACCGCCTCTAGACCTGCTTCTAGTCCCTGCTTTAGTCCTGCTTAAGACCTGCTTTAACCGCTTTAGTCCGGCCTAAGACCGTTTAGGTCTTGTTTAGTTCGTTTTGGCCCAGATTCCAAGACCTGGTTAGGTCTGTTTCTGTTAGACCTGGTTTATTTGTGCCCGGTTTCAACCTGTTTTTACCTTTTGGCCGGTTTCAGACCTGTTTTGGTCCGTTGCCCGTTTCAGACTGTTAGTCTTTTTGGCCCGTTTCAGCCTGGTTCTACCTAGTTCAGTCTGTCGGCCCGGTTCAACCTGTTTTGTCCGTTTTCCCTTTCACTGTTCAGGACTGTTTGCCCGTCAGACCTGGTTAGGTCCGTTTTGCCCGTTCAACTTGTTTAGTCTGTTTGCCCGTCAGGCCTGGTTTCTACCTGTCAGTTGTTTCGGCCCAGTTTCAGGCCTGTTCACATTTTGTTTCGGCCTGAGTGCCCGGTTTCAGGCCTGGTTCAGGACTGTTTTGGCCCGGTTTCAGGCCTGGTTCAGGACTGTTTCGGCCCGGTTTCAGACCTGGTTCAGGACTGTTTCGGCCCGGTTTCAGGCCTGGTTTAGGTCAGTTTGGGCCCGGTTTCAGGCCTGGTTCAGGTCCATTTTGGCCCGGGTTCTGACCTGGTTTCTCCACTTTGATGACCTCGGCCCCCAGGTCTCCCAGGATCATGGTGGCAAACGGACCAGCCAGAACTCTGCAGGACACGACACATAAACACGCGACAACGTCACTCCACAGTTGGTTTTAAAACGTCAAATCACGTGATAACGGCGCGTCACCTGGTCAAATCCAAGACTCGGACGCCATCTAGTGGACGAACAGTGTCATCTGCTGCACCAAAACAAAACGAGTGAAAAATACTGTTGGAATAATAATATAATACTGTATTTGACTGCATTTTATGCACATGTAACAGCACATTATGACGGACACTTACACTTTTGCTGGACAAATACTCACAGAACTTTTGACACACAATAGTTTTTACTTTTATCCACAGAAATATTACACACTAAAACACAATTTTCCCATCCTTTGCAAGAGAAAGGTGACATTTCTACCCTGAAAATTCATGTTTTGAATTTTCAGTTGCTTTAAATTTGTTATAAAGACTGAGATTATGTCAGTATTAATATAAAATACATCGATATTCGCTTCACTTTTGCCTTTGTTCTGGACAGTACAGCATTATAACATTTCAAGTGTTTATTTACGGCGTTTCCGGTCAGCTGACAACGATAAACTTGTCCAAATATAAACATTTCCGTCACATTAAAATATTCCAGAATATCAATAAAAAAATCGCCGCAACATTTTTCATTCATGTCGTAAAGTGAAGTTTTTTACGGACAGAGTTTGACGGTCGCTGGAGTTAGCCTGGACTTAGCCCGGAGTTAGCTTTTGCGTTAGCCGGTCCCGGTTGCCATGGTTACCCACCGGCGTGCGGCGCGGCACTGTTGCTCCGGAGCCGCAGAAAAACGCGAGAAAAGCGAGAAAAAGGAGAAAATCCGCGATCGAACCGGGCCAGTGGCGCGAGCATGTTTACGAGCGTGACGTGATGACGTTACAAGAGTGACGTATGCACTTCCGGAGCCGCTCAACACGATCCACAGACTGGGACATGCTCCTCCCACAGAGACAGAGACCGGGCCTTAAAGTGGCTCCTCCCACAGAGACCGGGCCTTAAAGTGGCTCCTCCCACAGAGACCGGGCCTTAAAGTGGCTCCTCCCACAGAGACCGGGCCTTAAAGTGGCTAAAAATGAGTTTCTCTCGGGAAACTTCAGTGAGTTTAGACTCGAACTCTGATTTATGAGACAGAAAATGAAATAAACACAAAGAATTGACAAAAACATTTAAAAACTCAAATGTTTGAATGAGTTCAACTTTAGTTTCACTCAAAAGAAGAGAAACTATAAACAAGTCCTTTTCTTATTCATTTGATTTATTCTTGTTTGTGTCAGAAAAACACGTCACGATTACAAGAAAACAACACATTCAACCATGAGGAGGACCAGGACCAGGACCAGGACCAGGACCAGGACAGGACCTGAACGAGACCAGGACCAGGACAGCAGGACCAAGGACCTGACCAGGACCAGGACCAGGACCAGGACCGACGCAGGGACCAGGACCAGGACCAGACCTGACCAGGACCAGACCAGGACCAGACCGACAGACCACAGCGGACCAGACGACCAGGACAGGACCAGGAGAGACAGGACAGACCCAGACCAGACCGACCAGACCAGGACCAGACCAGACCGACCAGAACCGACCAGGGCCAGGACTCAGGACCAGACAGGCAGACTACCAGACCAGGACCAGACCAGGACCGACCAGACCAGGACCAGACCAGCCAGGACCTGACCAGGACCAGGACCAGGACCAGGACCTGACCAGGACCAGGACCAGACCAGACACTACCAGGACCAGGACCAGACCAGGACCTGACCAAGGTACCTGACCAGGACCAAAGACCAGCCCAGGACCAGACCGACCAGACCGACCAGACCAGCACCTGACCAGACAGACCAGCCAGACAGGACACCACCAGGACCAGACCAGGACCTGACCAGGACAGGCCAGGACAGGACCAGGAACCTGACCAGGACCAGGACCAGGACCAGGACCAGGACCAGGGCCAGGGCCATGGACCAGGACCAGGACCAGGACCAGGACCAACCCAGGACCAGACCAGGACCAGGCCAGGACCAGACCGACCAGGGCCAGGACCAGCCAGGACCAGACCAGGACAGACCAGGGCCAGACAGACCCAGGACCAGGGCCAGGCCAGGACCAGACCAGGACCAGCCAGGACCAGGACCAGACCAGGACCAGGCCAGGCCCAGGCCAGGGCCAGGCCAGGGCCAGGACCAGGACCCAGCAGGACCAGGAGCCAGGGCCAAGGCCAGGAACCAGGACCAGGACCAGGACCAGACCAGGACCACCAGACCAGGACCAGACCACAGGCCAGACCCGCAGGACCCAGGACCAGGACCAGACCAGGACCAGGACCAGGACTGACCAGGACCAGGACCAAGGACCAGGCCAACCAGACCTACCAGGACCTGACCAGGACCAGGACCAATGACCAGACCTGACCAAGCCAGGACAGGACCAGGACCAGGACTGACCAGACCAGGACCAGGACCAGACCTGACCAGGACCAGGACCAGGGCCAGGACCAGGGCCAGGACCAGGACCAGCCAGGACCAGACCAGGACCAGGACCAGGACCAGGCCAAGGACCAGGACCAGGACCAGACAACCCAGACAGACCAGGACCAGGACCAGGACCAGGCCAGACCAGGACCAGGCCAGGGCCAGGGCCAGGCCAGGCCAGGACCAGACCAGGACCAGACCCAGGACCAACCAGGACCAGGACCAGGACCAGGACCAGACCAGGACCAGACCAGGACCAGACCAGGACCAGACCACGGACCAGGCGCCAGGACCAGGACCAGGACCAGACCAGGACCAGGACCAGGGCCAGGCCAAGGCCAGGGCCAGGCCAGGGCCAGGACCAGGACCAGGACCAGGTAGCAGGCCAGGCCAGGGCCAGACCAGGACCAGACCCAACTCACAGCAGGACTAAAGGACTAAAGCCGGCTCAATCCACGTGAGCTCCTGAGGGATTTCAAAGTATCACAAAGATTTAGTACAAATATTTACATTTGCAAAAAAAAAAAATACACAAATCACAAATCGAACGTGAATAAAACATCCAGAAATCTGAAAAAACGTCACGTTAAAAGTAAACATGGACTAAAACATGGACTAAAACATGGACTAAAACATGGACTAACCAGGACGACCAGGACTAGACCAACTAGACCAGGACTTAAGACCAGACACAGCTGCACCACACTTAAACACATTAAGCTTCTAAAATGTTCTGTTGTTTTCTCGGACAGTCTAGACTAAAACGCAGGTCTAAACCAGGTCTAAACCACTAAACCAGGTCTAGCCTTAAAACCAGGCCCTCAAAGCGGTCAAAGCAGGTCCTAAACCAGTCTAAAACCAGGTCTAAACCAGTTAACCAGGCTAAACCAGGTCTAAACCAGGCCAAAAACCAGGCTAAACCAGTAACAAGCTCAAACCAGGGCCTAACCCAGGTCTAAACCAAGGCTAAACCGGTCTAAACCAGGCTTCATAAACCAGTTAACCATTTAAACCAGGTTAAACCAGGTCTAAACCAGTGACTAAACCAGGCCTGAAACCAGATAACTAAACCAGATCTAAACCAGGTCTGAAACCAGGCCTAAACCAGCGTCTAAACCAGGCCTAAACAGGTCTTAAACCAGGTCTAAACCAGGAACTAAACCAGTCTAAAACCAGGTTACTAAACCAGGCTAAACCAGGTCTAAACCAGGCCTAAACCAGGTCTAACCAAGTTCTAAACCAGATCCTAAACCACCGTAAACCAGATTTAAAACCAGGACTAAACCAGGTCAAACCAGGCCAAACCAGGTCCAAACCAGGTCTAAACCAGGTCTAAACCAGGTCTAAACCAGGACTGAACCAGGACTAAACCAGGACTAAACCAGGACTAAACCAGTGTCTAAACCAGGTCTAAACCAGGACTAAACCAGGACTAAACCAGGTCTAAAACCAGTCTAACCAGTCTAAACCAGGTCTAAACCAGGTCTAAACCAGGACTAAACCAGGTCTAAACCAGCCTAAACCAGCCTAAACCAGACTAAACCAGCCTAAACCAGCCTAAACCAGACTAAACCAGACTAAACCAGACTAAACCAGCCTAAACCAGACTAAACCAGACTAAACCAGACTAAACCAGACCAAACCAGACTAAACCAGACTAAACCAGACTAAACCAGCCTAAACCAGGGTCTCAGTTTTCAAAATATAAAGAAGTTAAACTGAGTCAAATCCGTCTAAATAATGTTTCCTGAGAACAGGCTCCTGAACTTTTACAGAAATTTAAAAAAACATGATGTTTAAATTTACACAAACTTGTGAAAAGAGACAAAAGTCTGTTTACCTGAAAAAGAAGTCAAATTCTGCACAAAAACACAAAATGGAGAATGCGAATTCAAAATATTCTTCATAAAAATGTCCTCCAGTTTCAACAGGAAAATACTGAGTGAAAACAGGGCCAAACCGGGTCTAAACCGGGTCTAAACCAGGACAGGTCTAAACCGGTCTAAAGGGTTAAACCGGGTCTAAACCGGTCTAAAGGACCAAACCGGTCTAAACGGGTTAAACCAGGACCAAACTGGTCCAAACCAGGTCTAAACCAGGTCTTAATCAGGAAAACCGGGTATAAACCGGGTATAAACCGGGGTAAACGGGTACGGGTCAACCAGACCAAACCGGGTCTAAATCAGGTCTAAACGGGTCTAAACCGGGTCTAAACCAGGTCTAAACCGGGTCTAAACGGGTCTAAACCAACCAAACCATGTCTAAACCAGTCTAAACCAGTCTAAACCAGGTCTAAACCGGGTCTAAACCGGTCTAACTGGGTCTAAACCGGGTATTAACCAGGTCTTAATCAGGACCAGACCGGGTCTAACCGGGTATAAACCGGGTATAAACCGGGTAAACCAGGTCTTAATCAGGACAGACGGGTCTAAACCGGGTCTAAACGGGTCTACCAGGATATTTAAAAAACAGTCCAGAAAACTGGGACTACCTGGACAAAATCAAGCCAACCCAGGTCAAACCAGGTCTAAACCAGGTCTAAACCAGGTCTAAACCGGGTCTAAACCGGGTCTAAACTGGGTCTAAACCGGGTATTAACCGTCTTAATCAGGACCAGACCGGGTCTAAACCGGGTCTAAACCGGGTATAAACTGGGTATAAACCAGGTCTTAATCAGACCAGACCGGGTCTAAACCGGGTCTAAACCAGGATATTTAAAAACAGTCCAGAAAACTGGGACTACCTGGACAAAATCAAGCCCAACCCAGGTCCAAACCAGGACTAAAGCGGGTCCAAACCAGGACTAAAGCGGGTCCAAACCAGGACTAAAGCGGGTCTGTGTTAGCGAACTGGAGCCAGCCCCAGGTACTCCAGGTTCTCTGCCGCAGGGAGGAACAGTGCATTGTGGGTAACTGTGGAGTTGCTCCTGAAGTCCGGGTTCATATAGTCCGGCTGGTCCTGGCCCACATCGGGGTTCATGTACTCTGGGTTTTCCCGAGTGTCCCTGAAGGCGTCGTGGGGCCGGAGTGCGTTCAGGGACTCTGGGAGGGGGATCTGTGGTGCGTTGAGGTACTCCGGAGCTCCGTCTGGTTCCTCCGGCGCACAGGCCAGGCTCGGGCCGCTCCAGCCCAGGCTCAGGTCCTCGTAGTTGGGGTTGAAGACGTCGGCGAGGCCTCCGTTGGCCTGGTCCATGCTCTGGTTCATGTATTCTGAGGAGACACAGGCATATTGTTGCTATGGAAACGTAAACATGAAGTATTTCTTACCGTGTCCGGGGCGGTCCTGGTCCAGTTCTCTCAGAGTGGGGTCTGTAATGTAGCGCAGCGCCACACTGTTCTGTCGCCTCGGACCCCCGTCTCTACACAGAAGACCATGTCTTACACTTCAGTCTCAAAGCCAAACACTGCAGTTCTTGACTCTACTGGACTCTCTGGATCTCTGGACTCTCTGGACTCTCTGGACTCTCTCTGGACTCTCTGGACTCTCTCTGGACTCTCTGGACTCTCTGGACTGACTCTGGACTCTCTGGACTCTCTGGACTGGACTCTCTGGACTCTCTGGACTCTCTGGGACTCTCTCTGGACTCTCTCTGGACTCTCTGGACTCTCTGGACTCTCTGGACTCTCTGGACTCTCTGGACTCTCTGACTCTCTGGACTCTCTGGACTCTCTGGACTCTCTGACTCTCTGGACTCTCTGGACTCTCTGGACTCTCTCTCTCTGGACTCTCTCTGGACTCTCTCTCTGGACTCTCTGGGACTCTCTGGACTCTCTGGACTCTGGACTCTGGACTCTCTGGACTCTCTGGACTCTCTGGACTCTCTGGACTCTCTGGACTCTCTGCTCTGACTGACTCTCTGGACTCTCTGGACTCTGGACTCTCTGGACTCTCTGACTCTCTCTCTGGACTCTGGACTCTCTGACTCCTCTGGACTCTGGACTCTCTGGACTCTCTGGACTCTGGACTCTGGACTCTCGGACTCTGGACTCTGGACTCTCTGGACTCTGGACTCTCTGGACTCTCTGGACCTCTGGACTCTCTGGACTCTCTGGACACTCTGGACTCTTGATCTCTTGACACTCTGGACACTCTGGGACTCTCTGGATCTCTCTGGACTCTCTGGACTCTCTGGACTCTCTGGACTCTCTGACTCTCTCTCTGGACTCTCTGGACTCTCTGGACTCTCTGGACTCTCTGGGACCTCTCTCTCTGGACTCTGACTCTCTGACTCTCTGGACTCTCTCTCTGGACTCTCTGGACTCTCTGACTCTCTGGACTCTGGACTCTCTCTGGACTCTGGACTCTGACTCTCTGACTCTCTGGACTCTCTGGACTGGACTCTCTGGACTCTCTGGACTCTGGATCTGGACTCTCTGGACTCTCTGGACTCTCTGGACTCTCTGGACTCTCTGGACTCTGACATCTGGACCTCTGGACTCTCTGGACTCTCTGGACTCTCTGGACTCTCTGGACTCTGGACTCTCTGGACTCTGGACTCTGACTCTCTGGGACTCTGGACTCTTTGGACTCTCAGGACTCTTTACACTTCCTAGACTCTCTGGACTCCCTGGAATCTTTGAACTCTTTGGACTCTTTGGACTCTTTGGACTCTTTGGACTCTCTGGACTCTCTGGACACTCTAGACTTTAGACTCTCTGGACTCTTTGGATTCTTTGGACTCTGTGGACTCTCTGGACCCTCTAGACACTCTGGACTCTCTGGACTCTTTGGACTCTTTGGACTCTCTGGACTCCAGAATCTCTAGACTCTGGACCCTCTGGACTTTTTAAACTCTCCAGACTCTTTACACTTTGGACTCTCTGGACTCTCTGGACTCTCTGGACTCCTGACTCTGACTCTGGACACTCTCTGGACTCTCTGGGACTCTGGACTCTCTGGACTCTCTGGACCTCTGAACCTCTGACTCTCTGCACTCTGGATCTCTGGACTCTCTGGACTCTCTCTACCTCTCTCTCTGGACTCCTCTGGACTCTGACTCTTGGACTCTCTTGGCTCTCTCTGGACTCTCTGGACTCTCTGGACTCTGGACTCTCTGGAACTCTCTGACCTCTGACTCTCTCTGGACTCTGGACTCTGGACTCTGACTCTGACTCTCTGGACTCTCTGGACTCTCGACTCTCTGGACTCTCTGACTCTCTGACTCTGGACTCTCTGACTCTCTGGACTCTGTGACTCTCTGACTCTGACTCTGGCTCTCTGGACTCTGGACTCTGGACTCTCTGACTCTGGACTCTCTACTCTCTGACTCTCTGGACTCTCTGGACTCTCTGGACTCTCTGGACTCTGGACTCTCTGGACTCTCTGGACTCTCTGGACTCTCTGGACTCTCTGGACTCTCTGGACTCTCTGGACTCTGATTCTGACACTAATGCTGCGTTTACGCATAAACCCTAGAATAAAGTTATAAAACAAAGACATGTTCGTTACGTTGCCGCGCACACAGCCCCCGGATCATTCGTCCCGCCCTTGCGGTAGGGCATCAGTATTCTTCTCGTCCAAGCGTCGTCTGTGCTGACAAAGGCGTAGAAGCGACTGTCACTGGGCTCGCAGCTCCCCTGCGGACAACACAGTCAAACTAAACCAGACTAAACAGGTCTAAACCAGATCTAAACCAGGTCTAAACCAGGTCTAAACCAGGTCTAAAACAGGCCTAAACCAGGCCTGAAACCAGGTCTAAAAGGTCTAAACCAGGACTAAACCAGGTCTAAACCAGACTAAACCAACTAAACCAGGACAAACCAGTTAAACCAGGTCTAAACCAGACAACCAGTCTAAACTAGGTCTTAAACCAAGCCTAAACAGTCAAACCAGTTCTAAAACCAGGTCTAAACCAGACTAAACCAGGTTCCTTAAACCATCTAAACCAGGTCTAAACCAGTCTAAAACCAGACTAAACTAGTCTAAACTAGGTTAAACCAGCCTTTAAACCAACCTTAAACCATGTCTAAACAGTACTAAACCAGGTCAAACCAGGCCAAACCAGATTAAACCAGTCAAACCAGTCTAAACAGGTTCTAACAACAGGCCTAAACAGGCCAAACCAGCCTAAAACCAGTCTTAAACCAGGTCTAACCAGCCAAAACCAGCGCCTAAACCAGCCAAAACCAGGTCTAAACCAGACTAAACCAGGAATAAACCAGGTCTAAACCAGCCTAAACCAGGTAAACCAGGTCTAAACCAGGACTAAACTAAACCAGTCAAACCAGGTCTAACCAGTCTAACCAGGTCTAAACCAGTCTAACCAGACTAAACGGACTAAACCATGTCTAAACCAGGATAAACCAGGATTAAACCAGATTAAACCACCTAAACCAGTCTAAACCTAGGTCTAACCAGCCTAAACCAGGAAACCAGTCTAAACCAGTCTAAACCACTAAACAGGACTCAAAATCTAAACCAGTCTAAACCAGTTAAACCAGACTAACCAGTCTAACCAGATTAAACCTAAACAGTGCTAAACCAGCAAAACCAGACTAACCAGGTCTAAACCAGACTAAACCAGGTCTAAACCAGGATTAACCACCTAAACCAGGATTAAACCAGGGTCAAAAACCAGGACTAAACCAGTCCTAAACCAGGATAGGCCAGGGTCAAAATCTAAACCAGGTCTAACCAGGAACTAAACCAGGACTAAACCAAAACCATCTAAACCAGATTAAACCAGGGTCAAAACCAGGACTAAACCAGGTCTAAACCAGGACTAAACCAGGTCTAAACCAGTCTAAACCAGGACTAAACCAGGGTCTAAACCAGGTCTAAACCGTCTAAACCAGGCTAAACCAGGACTAAACCCAGGACTAAACCAGGATTAAACCAGGTCTAAACCAGGATTAAACCAGGTCTAAACCAGGATTTAAAACCAGTGTAAACCAGGATTAAACCAGGTCTAGGTCTCACCTGTATGACGAGGTATCTGTGAGATCTCGGCCATCTCTGAGAAGTCTCGGACCAGTTCTCTGAAACGAGGCCGACTGGACGGGTCTATCATCCAACTGAAAACACAGCCCTGGTTTAGTCCTGGTCTAGTCCTGGTCCAGTCCCGGTCCAGACTCACATTTGACCATGATCATGTAGACGTCGATGGTGCAGATTGGAGGTTGGGGAAGTCTCTCTCCTCGCTCTAACACGGAGCAGATCTCAGACGCTGGGAATCCCGTCGTACGGTTGGACCCGAAAGTCATCAGCTCCCACGTGACTCCTGAAACATCAGACCAAACATCAGCTCCCAGACCGTGACTTCCTGAAACATCAGACAAACATCAGCTCCCAGACCGTGACCTGAAACATCAGCATCAGACCGTGACTCCTGAAACATCAGACCAACATCAGCTCCCAGACCGTGACTCCTGAAACATCAGACCAAACATCAGCTCCCAGACCTGACTACTGAAACATCAGACCAAACTACCTGACTCCTGAAACATCAGGACCAAACATCAGCTCCCAGACCGTGTGACTCCTGAAACATCAGACAAACATCTGCCAAGAAATGACTCCTGAAACATCACAAACACAGCTCCCAAACTGAAACCAGACACTCCTGAAACATCACCGTGACTCCTGAAACATCAGACCAAACATCGCACAGAGAAAGTGACTCCTGAAACATCACCAACATCAGCTCTCTGAAACATCAGACCAAACACACCAGTGACTCCTGAAACATCAGACCAAACATCAGCTCCCGACCGTGACTCCTGAAAACATCAGACCAAACATCAGCTCCCAGACCATGACTCCTGAAACATCAGACCAAACATCAGCTCCCAGACGTGACTCCTGAAACATCAGACCAAACATCAGCTCCCAGACCGTGACTCCTAAACATCAGACCAAACATCAGCTCCCAGACCTGACTACTAAACATCAGACCAAACATCAGCCCAGACACCGTGACTACTGAAACATCAGACCAAACATCTGCCAAGAAAGTGACTCCTGAAACATCAGGCCAAAACATCAGCTCCCAGACCGTGACTCCTGAAACATC
>BJKM01001628.1:0-5000 GCA_015082035.1 Chaenogobius annularis | reverse complement strand
TAATCCTGTTTCCGTCTCGCTCCTTCTCATGACACAACTCATCCTGGCGCTTCACGTGTCGCCCGCTCGCGCCCTAATGCTGTTTGTTCTCGCGCAGACACACAACACGCATCCGTTTTCCGACGCTAATGAAACGCGATGTGTCCAGGACGTCTGAGAAGAGGGCGGAGCTGAAACGCCCCTTTTGAATCCAGTGAATTGTTACGCGACAGTGAATAAAATCAATAGTCTGTTTGCCTGGACGGTCCGTTTGGGAACCATGACCGCGCGGTCGAACTCTGGTCCGGTGACGTGAAGACATTTAGAAAAATAAAGAGTTTAAAATGACAGGAAGTGGAGCTGACTCCCTCTGTGATGTCATCAGCGTGCGACACTTAACTGACACACTAACTGACAGTTCAAAACCGTCGTTGGACTAAATAAAGGTGTTCTATGGTGTTATTGTGTCAGGTCAGAACTGTGGTGTCATTTATGTGGTTTGGGCTCTTGTTTACAGTCTGGTTGCTAGGTAACAGCTGTGGAATGACCTCTGCCTGTGTCATATTTGTGCTCGTGTCCAACCAGGAAGTACAGTTATAAACTTTACACAAACGGACTTAGCTCGACCGTCCGTAAGTTTGTGAAACCTATGATCAATGTTTACCACCGGTTCAGTCCCAACAAACCCACCCAGAACCTGTCCCGTGTCCCCCTAGTGCAAAAGCAGGGTTAGTGCATGCGCGGCGCGGCGCTCTTGCCGTACTTTGCCTCCGTCGGCGTGGTACTCGCTCTCGTTGGCCGTTAGCAGTTTGGCCAAACCGAAGTCTGTAATCTTGACGTGATTCGGGGATTTGACCAAAACGTTCCGGGCGGCGAGGTCTCGGTGCACCAAGTGTCGCTCCTCCAGGTAAGACATGCCCTGCACACAGACCAGGGTCAGACCGGGGTCAGACCGGGGTCAGACCGGGGTCGGACCGGGGTCAGACCGGGGTTAGACCGGGGTTAGGACCGGGGTCAGACCGGGGTCAGACCAGCCGTGGTCCCGTTTCAGTCCTCTGGTCCTGGTTGGGTCCGTCTAAAGCCCAGTTCAAACATGCAGCTAAAGAAGCAGAAAGTGTGAGGCTCGTTATGTTCCCAAATGAGCTCCTCACTGCTCCTCACTGCTCTCTCTGCTCCTCACTGCTCTGCTCCTCACTGCTCCTCTGCTCCTCTCTGCTCCTCACTGCTCCTCACTGCTCCTCACTGCTCTCTCACTGCTCTCTCTGCTCCTCTCTGCTCCTCTCTGCTCCTCTCTGTCCTCTGCTCCTCACTGCTCCTCACTGCTCCTCACTGCTCCTCACTGCTCCTCTCTGCTCCTCTCACTGCTCCTCTCTGCTCTCTGCTCCTCCACTGCTGCTCCTCACTGCTCCTCACTGCTCCTCTCTGCTCCTCATGCTCCTCTCTGCTCCTCTCTGCTCCTCACTGCTCCTCTGCTCCTCTCTGCTCCTCACTGCTCCCTCACTGCTCCTCACTGCTCCTCTCTGCTCCTCACTGCTCCTCTGCTCCTCTCACTCTCTCTCTCTGCTCCTCAATGCTCCTCCTGCTCCTCTCTGCTCCTCAATCCTCTCTCTCTCTCTCCTCTCTGCTCTCCTCACTGCTCCTCTCTGCTCCTCTCTGCTCTCTCTGCTCCTCTCTGCTCCTCTCTGCTCCTCTCTCCTCTCTGCTCTCTTCCTCCTCTCTGCTCCTCTCTGTTCCTCTCTGCTCCTCTCTGCTCCTCTCTGCTCCTCTCTCTTCTCTCTTCTCTCTCTCTCTTCTCTTCTCTCTCTTCTCTGTTCCTCTCCTCTCTTTCTCTCCTCTCTCTGCCTCTCTCTCTCTGCTCCTCTTCTCTCTCTTCTCTCTCCTCTCTGCTCCTCTCTGTTCCTCTCTCTCCTCTCTGCTCTCTCTCTGCTCTCTCTCTCTCTCTGCTCCTCTCTTCTCTGTCCTCTCTGCTCTTCTCTTCTCTGCTCTTCTCTGTTCCTCTCCTCTCTTCTCTGCTCCTCTCTCTGCTCCTCTCTGCTCTTCTCTGCTCTGCTGTGTGAATGTTCATGTGATCGCGCTCTCCTTAAGTTCTCACCATAAGCGCTCCTCAGACACACTAATGAGCGATCCGTTCTAATCCTTTGGAGTCGTTAGAGCGACTCAGAGGACGAGAAGAAACATCAGCCGAAATGAGTCAAATCATGAAAAACCTCGTTTCAACCATGGGAAAGAGTCCGGCCTCGAGGCCAAAGAGGATTTAACTAAACCAGGGCTCAGTCCAGAGACAATGAACCATGTTCTGCGAAAGACAAGGGTTTCTGTTTAGTCCTGGTTTCCTGGTTTGAGTCCTGGTTTAGTCCTGGTTTTAGACTGGTTTAGACCTGGTTTATGGTTTCCTGGTTTAGACCTGGTTTAGACCTGGTTTAGACCTGGTTTAGACCTGTTTTAGTCCTGGTTTAGTCCTGGTTTAGACCTGTTTAGACCTGTTTTGGTCCTGGTTTAGTCCTGGTTTAGTCCTTTTAGACCTGGTTTTAACCTGTTTTAGTCCTGGTTTAGTCCCTGGTTTAGACCCGGTTTAGAACTGGTTTATGACCTGGTTTGGGACCGGTTTAGACCCGGTTTAGACCGTTTTGGACCGGTTTAGACCTGGTTTAGACCGGTTTGGACCGGTTTAGACCCGGTTTAGACCCGGTTTGGACCCTGGTTTGGACCCGGTTTGGACCCGGTTTAGACCCGGTTTGGACCCGGTTTGGACCTGTTTTAGACCCGGTTTGGACCCTGGTTTGGACCCGGTTTGGGACCCTGGTTTGGACCCGGTTTAGACCCCTTTTAGACCCGGTTTAGACCCGGTTTCGACCCGGTTTGGACCGGATACCCGGTTTTGGACCCGGTTTGGACCTGGTTTGGACCCGGTTTAGACCCCGGTTTAGAACCCGGTTTAGACCTGGTTAGACCCGGTTTAGACCCGTTTAGGTTTAGACCTGGTTTAGACCCGGTTTTTAGACCCGGTTTGGACCGGTTTGGACCCGTTTGGACCCGTTTAGACCCGGTTCGGTTTAGACCCGTTTTTTAGACCCGTTTAGACCCGTTTAGACCCGTTTAGACGGTTTAGACCGGTTTAGACCGGTTTGGACCCGGTTAGACCCGGTTTGACCCGGTTTGGACCCGGTTTAGACCCGGTTTAGGACCGGTTTAGACCGGTTTGGACCCGTTTAGACCCGTTTAGACCCGGTTTAGACCCGGTTTAGACCCGGTTCAGACCCGGTTCAGACCCGGTTCAGACCCGGTTTCAGACCCGTTTAGACCCGGTTTAGACCCGTTTAGACCGGTTTAGACCTGGTTTACCTGGTTTAGACCTGGTTTAGACCTGGTTTAGACCTGGTTTAGACCCAGTTTAGAACTGGTTTAGACCTGGTTTAGACCCTGGTTTAGACCTGGTTTAGACCTGTTTAGTCTGGTTAGTCCTGGTTTAGTCCTGGTTTAGACTGTTTTAGTCCTGGTTTAGTCCTGGTTTAGACCCAGTTTAGAACTGGTTTAGACCTGGTTTGGACCCGTTTAGACCCGGTTTAGACCTGGTTGACTGATTAGACCCAGTTTAGACCCAGTTTAGACCTGGTTTGGACCCGGTTTAGACCGGTTTGACCTGGTTTAGACCCGGTTTAGACCCGGTTTAGACCCGGTTTGGACCTGGTTTAGACCCGGTTTGACCCAGTTTAGACCCGGTTTAGACCCGGTTTAGACCCGGTTTGGACCCGGTTTGGACCCGTTTTAGACCCGGTTTTAGACCCGTTGACCGGTTAGACCCGGTTTAGACCCGGTTGGACCCGGTTTAGACCTGGTTTGGACCTGGTTTAGACCTGGTTTAGACCCGTTCAGACCGGTTCAGACCCGTTCAGACCCGGTTCAGACCCGGTTTAGACCTGTTTAGACCCGGTTTAGACCTGCTTTAGTCCTGGTTTAGACCTGGTGGTTTAGACCTGGTTTAGACCTGGTTTAGACCCAGTTTAGAATGGTTTAGACTGGTTTAGACCTGGTTTAGACCTGTTTAGACCTGTTTAGTCCTGGTTTAGTCCTGGTTTAGTCCTGGTTTACCTGTTTTAGTCCTGGTTTAGTCCTGGTTTTACCCAGTTTAGAACTGGTTTAGACCTGGTTTGGACCCGGTTTAGACCCGGTTTAGACCTGGTTTGGACCTGATTAGACCCAGTTTAGACCCAGTTTAGACCTGGTTTGGACCCGGTTTAGACCCGGTTTGGACCTGGTTTAGACCCGGTTTAGACCCGGTTTAGACCCGGTTTGGACCTGGTTTAGAACCGGTTTGGACCCAGTTAGACCCGTTTAGACCCGGTTTGACCCGGTTTGGACCCGGTTGGACCCGTTTAGACCCGTTTAGACCCGTTTGGACCCGGTTCGGACCCGGTTCGGACCCGGTTTAGACCCGGTTTAGACCTGGTTTGGACCTGTTTTAACCTGGTTTAGACCTGGTTCAGACCCGGTTCAGACCCGGTTTTAGACCTGGTTTGGACCTCCTCGTGGCCCGCTCGTGCCCTGCTCTGTGCCCTTTCCAGTCCTCACCTTGGCGATCTGCACACACCAGGTGAGGAGCCTCTGGGCCCCGATGAGCTGCTGGTGCTGGCGGACGTAGTCAAGGAGACACCAAACGGCATGAGCTGAGTGACCAGCTGCACCGACGACGCCAGACACACGCCGAGGAGCCGCGACACGTGAGGATGCTCCACGCTCGCCATCACGTACGCCTCCTGAAAGAAGGCGTGTTATTCACATTGTAGCTCGGCCCGTTTGGGCAGCGCCCTCTGCCGAGATTGCCATGGCGACAGGAAGCTAACTTTACTGTCTCCTGATGTCTGTGCCGTTGGTGGATGTCTGGGTGGTCTGGTGAGGTCGGTCTGAGGTCGGAGGTCGGTCTGGTCGGTCTGAGGTCGGTCTGAGGTCGGTCTAGGTCGGTCAGAGTCGTCTGAGGTCTCGAGGTTGTCTAAGCTCGTCTGGTCGTCTGAGGTCGGTCTGAG
>BJKM01001627.1:0-22407 GCA_015082035.1 Chaenogobius annularis | reverse complement strand
ACTCTGTCACTGTAGACTCCATCACACAGAAAGAGTCTATCCCCACACAGGACTCTGTGGAAAACCATATCTGGTTCCTCCAGAAACAGCAGAGCCACAGTCCAGGTCTCGACACACAGCAGCTGAAGCCCCCGGGGCCAGGAGCCAGAGGTCACTCGTCTCCACTCTCCTCTGAGTTTCACCCTCCACAGTCCCAGCACAGCGACTGGCCCCTCCCACCAGCCTGAGCGGCTCTGAACAGACAAGAGACAGAGTGAGCCCCGCCCCTTACCTGAGAAGGTGAGGTCCCGCCCCTTTACCCCTGAGTAGCTGAAGCCCCGCCCCTTTACCTGAGCAGGTGAGGTTGACAGCGGCTCCAGAGGAGCAGGTCCCTGAGCTGGAGCGGGGACAGTCCATCAGAGCAGACTCATGGCCCTCACAGTGGAACGTCTGCACTCCCAGAGGAGAGAGCGCCCCCTGGAGGAGAGAAGGAGCCCCACAGCCCAGCTCCCTGCACAGCACCTCTGCACCCAGCAGGTCCAAGGCCCCTCCACAGACCCAGGTCCAGGACTGGTCCCAGATCTGCACTGATCCTGAGCACAGGCCGACCCCGAGACCAGTCGCACCGAGTCTGTGGACACACATGTGACATCACCGCTCTGAGCCAATAGGACACACACATGTGTGACATCACCGCTCTGAGCCAATAGGAAAGGCAAGTTTATTTGAAGCACACAATTTGTCCAACCAGCAATTCAAGTCCATTCCAGCAAGGCCAATCAGCAAGGCCGGTCCATGTTTAGTCCTGACTCTGGCACCAGCAGGAGGCCGGTCCACGTTCAGTCCTGACTCTGGCACCAGCAGGAGGCCGGTCCATGTTTAGTCCTGACTCTGGCACCAGCAGGAGGCCGGTCCACGTTCAGTCCTGACTCTGGCACCAGCAGGAGCCGGTCCATGTTAGTCCTGACTGGCACCAGCAGGAGGCCGGTCCCACGTTAGTCCTGACTCTGGCACTATGTGTCACTGGGTCCTGTTTGTTCTATACAGGAGCGTCAAAGTGGACTTGAAAGCGTCCGAACCGGAAAGTAAAAATGTCACGACCGCAAAAATAAAGTCAGTGCAGCCCACCTGTACGCAATTCACTCTTCCTAAACCACAGACCGGGGAGAGAGGGGAGAAAGGGGGAGAGAGGGGGGAGAGGGGGGGAGGAGGGGAGAGAGGAGGGAGAGCGAGGAGAGAGGGGAGAGGGAGAGAAGAGTGAAAGGGAGTGCGGGGAGAGAGGGGTGTGGCTCAGAGAAGGGAGCGCACTAAGGATCTGTGACACTGAGGGAGGGCATCTGAACAGACTGGTCTGCTGCATGAAGCGATGGTGACATCATCCCCAAACGCGTAATCTCTGCCAATCAGTGAATGAAAGCTGGTAAACTTAAAGACTCAATCATCGCCACATGTTGAACTTGTCACCTGTTGCTCCCAGTGTTGTGCTGACGAGGCGTTCACTGCACACGGAAATGACACCTTCAGTGAGTCACTCTGAAGTGTTTATTGATATATTATCATGGCTTTGTCACAAAGGTGCTTTTTAACTTCAGGTTTAAAGTCAGAAATGTTCTCGGTCTAAATGTAAAGGCTTATTTCTCTTGTTAAGTGAACTCTACAAAGAGCTGCTGGAATGGAATCATTCATTGACTTTATTATATTTTGCTGGATTTTGAAACTTTGACAAAGTCTTGCTCTGCACGTATTAGACGTATATTTTCATATTTCAAAGGTTTTTCACCTGTCTCATGCAATCTATGAAAAAAAGTGAATGAACGATTAAAAGTAACTGAGTGGAATTGAGTTTTTAATCTTGACCAGCGAGTCCAATTCCTCTGTAAGTGTGAGAACAGTGCATCAAACCATCGAACACTTGACAGATAATGTGGTTCAACAGTCTGAGGACCAGCTCTTCTGGTCCTAGAAACATCTGCAGGTAGAACACTAAAGCTGTGAACACATGAAGCTCTTTCACTTTATTCTGACAAGAAAAGCCTGGTTACTTAAAGTAACTCAGATTCTGTGAGTGCAGGGACTCGGGTCGGGGCTGGACTTTTTGGGCCTGATCCAAACTCTAAATTGGACGTTCCACAGAGATCTTTCACAGCTGACAATCCTCTGGAGAAACTTAGAGCTAAAACGTGATGAAAGTGAAACATGGACAGATTCACCAGACACTGGGACAGATACAGAGGGTCATGTGACTGGCTGACATTTAGTTTCAGGTTTATTCTTCACACCGACACTTTTTACGTTTATTTCATCTTTCATTTCAAATATAAAAAGTTCTCAGAGTCAAAGATGTAGAGTGATGTAACATCAGACCTGAACACACCTCCGACCCCGGCGTGAGGGAGACGAGTCTGTGCTCCTGACACTGTGGTGGTCCCGGCCCAAACCCTCTTCATTCTTCATATTTGGATATTCAGAGAGCTAATGCTAAGCTTTAGCATCAAACTGTTCATCATCTGTTATTTTGAGCCAATAATACTTCCGTAATGACTGACTCCAGCCACAGAGAGGAGCAGTCTGTGAGGAACATCTGAGAGATTCAACCTGAGGATTTAAGAGCAGACTTTTACCTGAACACACCACCTCCAGACCCCTGGAAGAGGGGGAGTCTGTACTCCGACACACTCTGTCACGTTATGCTTCATCACACAGTAAGGGTTTATCCTCCCACACAGGACTCTGTGGAAAACCATCTCTGTCTCCTCCAGAAACAGCAGAGCCACAGTCCAGGTCTCGACACACAGCAGCTGAAGCCCTCTGGGGCCAGAGGGTCGGAGGTCACTCGTCTCCACTCTCCTCTGAGTTTCACCTCCACAGTCCCAGCACAGCGACTGGCCCCTCCCACCAGGCGGAGTGGCCCTGAACAGAGAAGAGACAGACTGAGCCCCGCCCCTTTTACCTGACTCCTCCTCTCAGTGCACAGGTTGTGGTTTACAGTGCACTCACACCAGCAGCACAAGGGGGTCTCCAGATCTCTACAGGAAGTTAGCAAAGGGAGGGGTTTATTAGGAGCGTGTTTTGTGCCTCGACCAATCCCTGGCAAGTGTCTGTCATCATGTGTTCTCTGAGTGGCTGAATTTGCATAAAGTTGCCTTGGGTTCATCTCTGCTGCTCCGGTCGTCTGGATCGCACCGTGCTCCTCCTCTCTTCCTCTAAGCTCCTCCCTCCGCGAGCAGCAGAGGAAAGCTGGTTGGTCAAAGTGGCTCACGTCGCTGCTGGTGTGAGTGCGGTGTGTGCGTGTCTTTACCTGCGGAGCTGTTGTTTCCTGACAGGACGCCTGCACAAAAGAAAAGTCATGTCACAAGATGGCGGTAGTTGGCCGCACGACACAAAATGGCTGCCGTTCCCGCCATCGAAGCGCACGGGCCCATTTTATCAGTTTGACGGAAACAGGAAGCTCACTATCGCTCTGATCGCACTCTGGGGGGTTTGACACGAGTGCATTTACATTTTCACAGTCTGAAGACATGTTTCCCCTCATAAAACATGTGAACAACTAAAGACCAATCGGTGTTGGAGCCGTGTGTTTTCTCCTCCAGCTTCAGCCTGGGCCCCCGTGTCTTGCTAAAGGAGGACACAGAGTTTTGGGAGCTGTGTGTGAAACATGGAACGTGAGTCCTGTTTATGAGAAAGGACCTCAAGTGCAATTCGAGTCTGACACTGTCTCATTAAAGGTGCGTTTAACCGTTTGGTCCTTTCAGTGGGACGTGCTGCATTTCCCATTTGAAGGATGAAGAGTGACTGGAGGTTGTGCAGGTATTACTGGCCTCAGACAGAGCTAAAGAACCTGCTTGATTCTTTTATTATGTGCAGAAAGTCACACTCTTCCCCTTACGCTCAGGACGTCCTGGACCTTGTCTTTATTTATTCCATTTTGTCCACCATCTTATCAAAGGGAACTCTTAAGCTGCTTGATATGAAAGTACTTCAAGATAAAGCTTCTTTCCAGTCAAAAGGATCATTCTGGGAAGCATCAGGGTCAGTTTGTACTCCAAACCCACAAATGAAAAAGGAATAGGACTTTTATATGGATTCTGTCTGGACTTTTTTGCTTCATTACAAGTCCATGAAAGACATTTTTAGTGAATTTACCTTCAGCTTTGAAAAGAGAATGGTCAAAACCCAACCAAAGCTCAAACTAGTGTCAATCAGACCTTCCTCCAACACCAGCTTTACTAATGCATATATATTTAACAAAGAAAACCTGATCCATTTCAAATCTGATTTCCTCTGTGCAGAGCTGGTTTTGAGGTATAATCAGAGTAAAAAACAGACTTCAGCGTCTCAGCTTCACAAAGAGTCCTTCTGTTTTCATTGGGAGTCATTTTTTCAGGCGTTTTAGGAAAAATAGTCCCCAAAGCGTAAGTCATGGTCATCCTGACACATGCACGAGAAAAACAACTCTATTTCAATGTTCGGGAACAAACAAACACATCATTTTGAAATGAGACATTGCATTAGACAAATTGGACCGACTCTGGACCCAGTGGGACTCATATTCTAATTCTGTCGAATCCGTTCCACGATTGTGTTTATGTTGATGTTGATTGTCATTTTATTTTGTATTCTTAATTTCGCTCTGGTCTTGTTCTATGTGTTGTGAAGTGTTTCTGTGTCTTCATCTTTCAAAAATCAAACAAATAAATACATAAATAATACAATAATAATAATAATAATAATAATAATAATAATAATAATAATAATAAAATAATAATAATGATAATAATAATAATAATAATAATAATAATAATAATAATAATAATAATAATAATAATGATAGTAAAAACATTAAAAAAAGATGTGACAAAAATGACAGCCAAAAAAAAGAAGAAAAAACGAGGAAAGAAGTGTCACTTACCCGAGATGTAAAGGGACAAAACCAAGACGAGCGCTCCGAGATCCATGTCCACACAAACCGGGTCTGAACCAGGACTCAAACAGGACTAAAACTGGACTAAAACAGGACTAAAGCGGGACTAAGACAAGTCTAAACCAGGACTAAAACCGGTCTGAACCAGGTCTATGAAAGTTTCCTGTTTTTGACACATTTTTATCTCTTCATCGTTTGTGGTTTTCCTCGTTTAAACCCAGAGCCTCGGCCTTAATCTGATGTTTTACACAAAATAAGTGTTTATTGAACCTTAAGGCACGACACAACGGAAAAGCATGTATTTATTTATGTATGTGTATATACATATATATATATATATATATATATATATATATATAATATATATATATATATGTATATATTCATATATATATATATATATATATATATATATATGTATTCATGTATGTATTTATGTATTTATCTAACATTGTCCAATCTGCTCCTGTTTTATTATTTCATTTAATCAATTTATGTCCATAGATTTCACACACACACACACACACACACACACAAACACACAAGACATGCACACAGATGCACAGACACACAGACGCACACAGATGCACACAAACACATGCACACCGATGCACACACACACACACACACACACACACACACACACAGATGCACACACAGACAGACACACACACAGACAAAAACACACACACAGCACACACACACACACGCACACACACACAAAAACACAGATGCACACACAGATGCACACACACACATGACACACACACACACACACACACACACACACACACACACACACACACACACACACACACACACACACTTGTATGTCTAACCTACATTATAAACCAATCCAGTAAAAGTTGGTATAGAATTCTTTCCGAAAGACTAAAATCCCATTGTTCTTCCAGACTGAGTCCATAAAGGCCTCGACTCAACATGAAGCCAGTGAAGAGACTCCAGCACTGGCCTAATGTGCTCCTCTTCATCATCTTCCTGCTCATGTTAAACTTGTATAGCTCTTTAAGGACACGCTGCAGCAGAGTTCAAATACTCCTTTACATAACTAAGGCGTGGGCACATTTTTCAGCGTCTCTTTTAGGAAACATATCTCTGATTCGATGTTGCGCGCGTGTAAAAGGTCTGTTATCAAACCATCAGCTCAGAGCTGCTGAGGACAAAATGGCCGCTCAGGCCGATTGGCTCAGTTTATCTCTGAATAAATGATGATGATGATGATGTTTTTTTCCTTTTTCAGTGTATTTACATTTATTTTTGTCATACCAAAATCACAACCGCCGTTGCCTCTGTTGGTCAAAGAGTCTCTAAAAGCGCAGCAGGAGGCAGAGCGTTTAGCTCCTGAGCTCCTGTGTTCTGGAATCATCTCCTGTCCATGTTCAAGAGGCCGACACAGTCTCTCTCTGATGCTGACCTGAAGATCCTCATTTGCCAGGAGGAACTCTCTCTGCTCTAGATGAACAGCTCTTCATCTGCCTGGATGAACTGTCTCTAGATGAACCTCCCTCTCTCCTCCTGATGGTTCTGAGGGTCTAAGGACAGGGGACGCTGGGACATTTGCTTATCGTTCAATCTTTTTCCTGTTGCCATGTTTTCTGATTAATTGTATTTATTAGATTGATTGATTGATTGATTGATTTATTATTTGTCTCTTGTTTTGTATGAGGTAAATTGGTTTGTATGTATTGTATGTATTCTTATTGTTTTTTAATTCTGTCATCCAAAACTGTCTGGCCGTTCTCTCTGGACTTCCAAGACTTTTGGACGTGTCGTTGTCTCCTGAAGTGTTGAAGATAAAAACTTTTTCCGTTTCCTGTTTGACACACTTTGATACTGACAAAAGGAGATGAGAACATAAGATATTTAAATTGTTAATAGTTTATATTAGCGTTCCTTTATACAAACGATCAGGTTCAAGTTCAACATTTGTGTTTTTTAAATGTATGAAAATCCCTCGCGATCAAGGGAAGTCACGCTTGTTCTAAGGACATTAAAGGGGCGTTTCCAGGTTTTTTCATCATTTTCTCATTTCCACTTTATTTGGCGCATTTGTACCTGTTGTGAATATAAATTATAGTTTTACACCAATCGAGCGGCTATTTGTGGAGAAGGTTGAAAAAATCTGTAGAAAATTATTACAGGAAGTGACATCACACCAGGGACACTCATAAACCAAAGTGTATGCAGAATTTACACAAAACATTTGTTTTTTGTTACCTTCTTAACATAATTCAACCAAATAAAGGCGCTCTCATACAGTATATTTGTATGTATTTAATTTGGCCCAGTGGTTGCTGGGTAATTTCCCACCATGATGTCATAGTTACAAACAGGGCGTAAAATTATAAACCTAAACAATTTACTATTCTGGGATAACATTTGTATAATTTTTTGCTAAATTTCAAATATATTGATCTTGACTGCATTTTAGTTCAGTGAGTGGTCCGACCTGTAGGGGCACTTTAACACATAACATTAAAATGATATGGTTGTACACCTGATCTGCCTCGACAATACAACAACCAGACCGACACCAACATGCACCCCTCTTTTAAAGTAGAAATAATCACACGGTTTTGGTTAGCAAATATATTTTAATATATAATATTTATGTTCATTTTAGCACAATGACAAAATGGCATAATTCAGTCTCATGTAAATCATGACAAAAGGCCACACCTTTTGAACAGCGTTAGATGCAAAACACAGCCTGGGTTTGTTCTTGGCCCGTTTGAGAAACCTTCAGACTAACAGCATAGAGCCAGGGGCGTCGGCGGGGTTAAAAACAGATACAATACACAGTGTCATGTCCTTCACAGAAATCAACTTCAAAAACACTTGAAACTAAAAGGATTTTACTCAACAACTTAAAATAACAAGTTAGATAAGCTCACAACATACAGTTTAAATGTGATTTGTAGCATGTTGTACTTCAAAACAACAGAAAAAAAACAACCAAATAAAGTTTGTTGTTGAACATAAATTTGTATTATTCAGTTCAACTTCCCCTTCACTGAGCACATTTCTGACTAAATACAAACTTGCCATAAAACTACCATGGTTTATGTCTATTGTAAATCAAACTCTCGTACGTAACTGTCTGCTTGTCTCCCCGGGGATGTTTTATTGCTTCGCCTGAAATGTCCCACAGTATGGCATTAAACCTAACGGATCTATCTCCATGGAGACGAGCAAGCGTTGCCACCAGACCAAGTCACAGATCAGATCACGGCAGTTTTTCACTGTTTTTTTGTTGCAATAAACGCACTGGTAATCGAATAAATATGATGATATGTGTAAAGCCATACTGTGGAACATTTCAGACTGAGCAATAACATCCCCCTCCTCCAGAAAAGTTACACAGTGCACCTTTTAAATAGGCGCAAGTTACTGCTCTCCCATCAATCCTGCCACGGTCATTGTGTTGTAGCTTTACATTTGACCCTTTGAAATGGTTAGAAAATCAAACTAAACACACACAAAAAAGCAGCTGGTCATTTGACAAATTTGACCAAAAATAAATACATTTCATTGTATCATTTTCCAGCATTCCTTCAGTGCAAGTCCCACCTCTTAAAAACCACAAATACAATCATCTCCATTGCAAACACTATCTCCCAAACCTACTAACTACTTGCGCTACGCTAACCAGCACTTTTCATTCACCTTCTGCTTAAAAAAAGAAACTAGAATCAATAAATAACAAGTCACAAGTTATAAAATATGTGAATAATTATAGATGTTGTGTACATTTTATGATAAAACTAGTTACATTAAGCTAAGTATGCTAGTTTTGACATAAGCTCGTGTTCCTTGCATAGGCTAAATCTTAAGGGCAAGTGATTATATAGATATAGTATATATATAGTTATAGTATATATAAATATACATATATTTATATATAAATATATATATTTATATATAGTTATTTTTAGGTATTTTTAGCTTTTTATTATTCACATATTTTATCATTACCTTGCATTTTGTGATTTAAAGGTTGAATTATGTTAACGACTGAATTGAATAGTTAGCTGCAAAAATAAAATGGGCTAATCTGAAAACATTAATAAAGGACTTTGGCGCAATTTGTGTGTAACTCTTGAATTCCTGGCTTTCAGTCCAATACGCAAATGAAAATATATTTAATGTCAGAAATATGAGTCTATTTTGTTCACTTTTGTCATGATTTTGAAACTTTTTTTTTTTCTCCTTATTTTGTACAAACGATGACCACACCACATCTGAGCCAAAAACACAACAGAGAAACAGGTAAATAAGTAAATACAATGAAATGATCTTTTTTGTTGTTCATCCAAAGCGTAAACAGCAAAATGTAACGATAACCGTAAAAACGCATACTAATACAACATGACGAAAGCAAACCTCTCCTCTATTAGTCTCCAAATAGTAAGAACCAAACAGGAAAAACAATATATAGGCATTAAATAAATTAATTCAAAACAAACACAGGGGTAAATATTCAAAATACATATTTACAGCCTTGTAAAATTAAAAATTGACGTGAAAAATTAACTATAGTTAGAAGATTGTTGACTTGACCATTAGCAACACATGCTAATTTGAACAGAACCTACTTTTCTTCTTTTCTTTATAGGTTATTATTGATAATTGATACTATTAGAATATGTTTTTGCAGCATTTACTAAGTTGATATGTACTTTGTAAATGAAAACCCAAATTTGACATCGTCTATGGCTGATATGTTGCGTTATCTCGATGGCTACACAGAAAAAACACCATATTTTTCACAAATCCGGAAACGGAAAGTAAACAAAACTAGATGTCAAGTGATGAATTTAGCTTTTAAAATAGATTTCAGTTGGAACCGACATCATAAATTAAATGTGCAGGGCCGTCAACAGAAATTTGACCCCCCCGGCTACTCCCCTGTGTGGTCAATCCGTGGTTAAATTAGCCAAAACGAGACGGACTAAAAGATTCAAACTTTAACACGATAGTTGGTCATCCGAGAGTAACTTAGTACTGTTGAATTGAACTGAAAAGTCAATGTTTCGTGTAGCACTTGTGTAACATTAGTCACACAGCCACAGGTCATAGCAGTGCATTCAGACCGCTTCACTGGGTTCTCGACCAATTTCAATTACACGACCAAAAATATCCACGCAGAAAGACCACAACCCTTTTAAAAGGCCTTGTGTTCGGTTTAACAGCATTTTTCCTCACACAAACACACGCATAGTTGTTTTCCTATCATACGCTTAAGCTAATATGCCCTTTTCATACCTTTATCTTAACTACGCTTGTGCAGGTAAAAATAACCTAGTTTTAAACCAGCATTTGCAAGTGTACGGTTTGTATTGTTTTGTTTTTTATACTTGTGAATGTATGTCACTAGACATCGCCAACAGAAAGCTACGAACCCCGAAATATTGCTTTTTTAAGCTAACAGTTAGCAGCCGCAGCTAGCATACGCGTATATTTACAGTCGTGGAATGACAATCTTAAGTTCTCTCTCCCTCTCAGTTCAGGAACAGGATGTTCACAGGCTATTTCCGGAAATCCAACCCCCGAAAAGCTGCTGGACCAGACGGCGTTTCTGCCGCTACATTAAGACATTGCGCACGAGAGTTAACCCCCGTCTTCACAGACATTTTTAACACCTCCCTGGGGTCATGCCATGTCCCAGCCTGCTTCAAGTCTGCCATCATTGTCCCTGTCCCCAAGAAGCCCCGGATCACTGGACTTAATGACTACAGGCCTGTGGCGCTGACGTCTGTAGTCATGAAGTCATTTGAACGCCTGGTCCTGCCCCACCTCAAGTCCTTCACCTCCTCCCTGCTGGACCCCCTGCAGTTCGCCTACAGAGCCAACAGGTCTGTGGACGACACCATCAACCTGGCACTCCACTTCATCCTGCAGCATCTGGACTCCCCGGGAACCTACGCCAGGATCCTGTTTGTGGACTTCAGCTCTGCGTTCAACACCATCCTCCCTGCTCTGCTCCAGGACAAGCTCTCCCAGCTCAACGTGCCTGACTCCACCTGCAGGTGGATCACTGACTTCCTGACGGATCGGAGGCAGTGCGTGCGGCTGGGGAAGAATGTCTCAGACACTCGGACTATCAGCACAGGAGCTCCACAGGGCTGTGTACTTTCTCCTCTGCTCTTCTCCCTGTACACAAACTGCTGCACCTCCAGCCACGACTCCGTAAAACTCATCAAGTTTGCGGACGACACCACCCTCATCGGGCTCATCTCGGACGGGGATGAGTCCGTCTACAGGAGGGAGGTGGACCGGCTGGTGTCCTGGTGCAGCGGTAACAATCTGGAGTTCAACGCCCAGAAGACAGTGGAGATGATCGTGGACTTCAGGAAAGCCACAGCCCCCCAGCCCCCCCTCATCATGACAGACTCCCCCATCACCACCGTGGACTCCTTCCGCTTCCTGGGCACCACCATCACCCAGGACCTCAAGTGGGAGCCCTCCATCAGCTCCCTCATCAAGAAGGCCCAGCAGAGGATGTACTTTCTGCGGCAGCTGAGGAAAGCCAAGCTGCCAGCGCAGATGATGGTGCAGTTCTACACGGCCATCATTGAGTCCATCCTCACCTCCTCCATCACCGTGTGGTACGCTGGAGCCACAGCCAGGGACAAACAGAGACTACAGCGCATTGTGCGCTCTGCTGAGAAGGTGATCGGCTGCAGACTTCCATCTCTGCAGGACCTGTACGTCTCCAGGGCTCTGGGACGAGCAGGTCGGATCACAGCTGACCCTTCTCACCCTGGACATGGTCTGTTTGAACCACTCCCCTCAGGCAGGAGGCTACGGTCCATCCGGACCAGAACCTCCCGCCACAAAAATAGTTTCTTTCCCTCTGCTGTTGGACTCATGAACACTTCAAAACACCTGTCACTTTAACTGCAATATTCAACCACTCACTGCACTGTCACTTTCTGCACTATAACTTTAAACATAACTGTAAACTTGTGTACATAGAAATGCCTATTCTTATTTTTATTGTATAGTAATTTTAAATGGTTTCCTAATGCATGCCCTTTTTTGATTGAATATATGTTGTTTTATTATTATGCTCAGTGTTTTATGTTGCACCTTAAGGCCGAGACAAGTTCCTACGTTTTTGAATTTTGTTCATTGACAATGGCAATAAACTCTTTCTGATTCTGATTCTGATTAATTACATTACTTGGCTTGGTTAAAACGTGTTTGATTGTTGTTTTTTTTTCCCCACGTGAAACTTGAATAAAACACTGTAAGCGAGCACTGTAAGCTAAAGCTAAAGGTACGAAAAGGGTGTCTGGTGTGAAAGGGGCACTGACGAGGCTGTTTCCCTCAGATTTGTTAATTTTGTTGATCATTTTAGCCGTCAAAAGACCTAAACCAAGATGCCTTTTACCTTCGAAATTCGTATATTGTTGTTTAGTTTTAACTGCAACTTCTGCGAGAGACTGCAGGAGAAGGTAGTACAACGACAACTTAAACTATCACAAACAATTAGGGAAAAATAAGTAATACTATTATTGAATTGAAATAGTTAAAATGCTGGATATTTCAGGGTGTATTTTTTCTTAGAGATCTTGTAACTAATACTGCAAATGGTCAAACGAGGGATTCTTTTTTTCGCCGCGATCTAAGAAATAATGACATCTTTACACACTTCAGGAGGACAATCGTTCACGTTTTCGGATCGACATGAATGCATAGAATACGAATCATCTCAGCACAACAAGACACGTCGAGCAATAGAAAAGAAAAAGGTTGCAAGTATTTTTAAAGTCTCCGTCGTTGGCACTGGGGTTTGGAAACTGAGGACGTGAATTGGCGAGGGCACGGTTCACGATCCTCGTTTCAATCCTGCGACGAGTGGGAATAATAAGAAATAAACCTTTGTCCACGGCAACGCTGAAGTCCTTAGCGACGTCGGGACCGGGGCGCGTGAACGGCAAATAGTTCGAACGATCACAGTTTTAAGATGGAACGTGTTTTGGGGGTTGAACGCGCTAAGGCTTCCATCGCGGGGAATACAAGAATACACAGTGTTAAAAAGGAGCAGTTTTAGCGCGTTAGCAACAGTCTTGTGAGCGATAAGAGTCTGTGGGAGAGAGCGGCCCGTACGGTTTGGTATTCACGCTCCTGATTTTTATTATGGCGTTTAACCACTCTCTGGTTCCTACGACACAAAAACTCAACATCTAAAAGAGAAAATCAGAAAACGCATCGTATTTTGAGCGAGTTTAGACACATTGAGTGAGTAATAGTTCATCATTTAAGTAGATCTAAAGCAGATTTTTTTTATTTTTTGTAATCTACACAAAAAGGTCACTTTCAATTAACTTAAACTAACAACGCATGGAGCCTAGAGCCTGATATTCAATCAGGCAAACGTCAATGAAGGTCGATGGATGATATTCAAATGCGTTGTAGTGTGATCGGCCGTAGGGTTCCGTCTGGTTTCCGCATGAAAACCCTCAGACCCAGAGAATAAACCAGAGCGGTTTTACCTTTGTATTTCTTGGCGGAGGGGATGCGCGTGAGTTTGGTGTCGATCTCTTCGTCCTCGGAGATTTTCAGGACCGTGGTGCGATACTCGATGACCCTCGTGAGGAGGTCGGGCCGCCGCGAGATCTCGAAGATGTGCTCGATGTACGAAAGATTGTCTGTGGAGCAAACGTGGAGCTTTACAACTGCAGAAGCAACAGCTGAAGCTACAGGGGGCAGTAATGAGCTGAAGTGATTCAGGGTCTTCAAAAGGTTAGCCAGTAAAAATGCAACAAAGAGTTATTCTATTGCTATATACCCTTGAAATGGCTGTGAGAAAGTCCAGCAGCGACAAAAGCGTCTTCTTTTAGCACAATTTCAAGTTCTAGCACGCCTACTGTTAGATATTGTCCCACATTTACAAAATGTTGAGCAAGAAAAGTTAATACTTAGCTAACTTAATAGTTAGTTGCTTAGTTAAAGTTCAATCCGCACGCAAAGTTTTAGGGTGAAATCACATTCTTGAATCCTTTTTAGTTTAAAACTGAGCAGAGACTGGGCTGAAATATGGTGACATTTGCAGTTTAAATGTCAGATTGCAGATGTTTTTCCTGGTTTAGGGTCCATGTCGCTGTAATTACCGGGCCTGTCCACATGAAATGAAAACGGGCTCAAAGTTTCAACGTCTTTTTGTCTCAATAGCTTCAGAAAGAAGTGCCTTTATTGAACCTCAAAAGAACGCGATTGTCGTCGGTTGAAACGACTTTAAACCATAACTTTAACGTGACGAGTTTGTGGAGCCAAAACCGAACAAATAATGATGACACTACGCAATGTACTACACTTTTATTTATGAGTTGTGTGGTCATCTGCGTTTTTTATTTGTACATTTCAAAAAACAAAGAAAGAGAATGCTTTAAAAAATAAATTGTCTGCTTTGAAAAGCCTCTGGTTTGTGAGAATGTTTTTGTGATTTGTGTTGCCCTTGAAAAAGAGGTGTCGATCTCAATGTATATATATGTGTATATACATATATATTTATTTTTTTAGAGTTAGTCAAAAAAACAACCTTTTCGTCATATTTCTCGATGTCAATTTACGATTTTATTTTTTTGTCTTTCTGAAAACAAAGTAAAAATAGCTTTTAGTCATAATTTCATGAACATAAACTATACAGACTTCTGTGCCACGTGTTTTTACCAGTTTTTTTCCTGACAGAAGCTTGACTGTGCACTCCCGATTCAAAACCCCTCCAAATAATCGATTTGGACGATTGCACACGTTTCGATTAATTTCCCAGCCTTAGCATTTATTCTTTTTTATTCTTAATTGTTTAATTTTATGATGATCGACTCGATAATAAATGAGTAATAATAATAATAAATGAGTAATAATAATAATAAATGAGTAATAATAATAATAAATGAGTAATAATAACGGCGTCTACACAGAAAGCTGGTGTAAAACTGCTGATGTGTGTGTGTGTGTGTGTGTGTGTGTGACCTTGTGCGAGCTTGTCGTTCTTCTCCAGGTAGCTGAACCACTCTTTGGAGGAGGTGATGTTGTTCCTCTGCTCCTCGGGGATGTGCTCTTTGCACGCCGACTTCAGCTGCTCCAGGTCCTCGTTCGTGATGTTCTCAGACAGGTCGCTGAGCAGGGAGCTGTACTCCGCCATCGTCTGGACACAAGTGGGAACTGCAGTCAGGCCCGGAGACACGCGCGCTCGCACAGCAGGCGACACAGCACACACAATAGCACACGACACAGCACACGCTCTGTGCGTGAGGTTTGAGCGACGGTTAAATGCTCACATTTTGGGCCAGTTCAGTTTATTCAGTCTCAGTCACACTTCACATCGTGCAGAAATAGGCCCTTTTCACAATAGGCTCTTTTTTAAAAATGGGCCCATTTCCCGATGTTTTTTTTAAAAATAGACATTTTTAACAAATGTGACGATGATGTCACGCCATGACAATGAAGACACTGACGATGATGTCACTAATTACCAACATTCTTCCACAAAGTTGACGACGGATCCTGAAAAAAAACAATAAGACAGAGACCAGCAGGAGGCCGGACCATGTTTAGTCCTGACTCTGGCACCAGCAGGAGGCCGGTCCAGGGTTAGTCCTGACTCTGGCACCAGCAGGAGGCCGGTCCATGTTTAGTCCTGACTCTGGCACCAGCAGGAGGCCGGTCCATGTTTAGTCCTGACTCTGGAACCAGCAGGAGGCCGGACCATGTTTAGTCCTGACTCTGGCACCAGCAGGAGGCCGGTCCATGTTTAGTCCTGACTCTGGCACCAGCAGGAGGCCGGTCCATGTTTAGTCCTGACTCTGGCACCAGCAGGAGGCCGGCTTATGTTTAGTCCAGATGACTACAACTGAATCTTTTTCTACAACCACAAAAATAAAAGGCAACTTATATATTTATATTTTGGGAAACTCAGAGCAATGACTTTATAATTAAAATATTCCTATATGTTAAACTCAAGTTGATACAATAAATACAAAAGGTGTTGCATTCGAGTAAACATGCTCGTATGTGCGTTTTGTGGGTGGAGGATAAAGCACCTGCTCGTCTCATGAAAACGTTATTGCTTTGCCTGGAATCTTCCGCAGTATGGCATTAAACTCACTTCCAACGATCATCATGCTGTTCTCCAGAGCAACGGATGTAGAGGGGAAAAAAAGCAGACAATTCCAGTTGAAGCAAAAACAACACAAAGGTGGAAAACCCTGCACCAAAAATGTAATGGTGCCTCTGTAAGAAATACATGTACAAAATGATGGGAATGAAAGTATCTGAACATTGTATTAATATTGTACTTTGTGTCTTCTTCCATTGCATGTGAGGCCTGTGTGGAAACTGGATCTGTCTGACCCAGTCCACTATATTTATAGCCGTGTGTTTATGCAGGACTGGTGAGAGCAGCCATAAGATATACTGACGACATTTAACCCATTAAGGGAAAAGCGGGAATTTTAACATTAAAACGATTGCTAACATGGCGTCCAGCGGGTTTTTATTTGTCTTCGGAGTGGGAGGAAAAGTGGAGGAAGGAGAAGGAATGCTGGAAAAGAACGGTTGAGGAAGGAGGAGAGGGCGCAGAGAGGAACGAGCGAGAGCTGAGGCGAATCGTGGCCTACAATGACGCCAAGATGGGACGGTCCAACGCCAGGAGAAACGGGGCCAGCTCCAAGCAAGTTCACGAAGGGGCGTTTGTTGAGAAATTTTTTAAGTACAAAATTGAAAATTATGCGTGCGATGTATTTGGGATTTTGGTGGATTTCTGGGAGACGAGAGTTCTCACTGACTTGATTTTAGTTTTGGGAAATGGACAAAGTTTCCAAGTGCATACCCCAATAATCGCCGCTCTCAGCTTATTTGTGCGTTGCAGACTTGCTAAAGAGAAATCTACACATGGTTGGACCTTAAAGTTGGGTTCTGAAGTGGACAACGTTGGACTGCAAGCTGTTCTGGAGTTTGCGTACACTGGTGTCATGCTGTCTTTGAATGAGGAAACTGTAGAATCAGCTATTGCCGCAGCTAAAGGGATGGAAATACCAAGAATGTTGGAGATTTGCGGCAAGAAGACAACGAAAAGTGGAATGCAAGATGGAAGGCGAGAGTTGAAGAAGACTCTAGAAGAGATTAACCAGCTCAGGAGTGAACAAGTGGGCTGTGACGTGGTGCTGGACGTCAATGGTGTGTTTTCTATCATGGTAAGTAATCAACCATCTTGCTCCACCTGCTTTTCTATATGTCACACAAACACGAGTAATTCTCCTTCAAGTTCCTTAGGCATTTTATAGTCCAGAGATGTTTACCGGACTTTCCCTCATACTTTCTGGGCTCAAATCCCACGTAGGAAGTGTTGCAGGCTTTGTCGTATCAAAAGAAAGCATAATTCTAGTTTGAATATGCCATCACATACAGCTCTACTGCCTTCTGCTGGCGTTACTTTGGCATGATTTTCTGAGGCAGGAGGCATCTCTCTACATTTAATGGGTTGTCGGAAGAAGGAATTGCCAAGAATGTACAGTAGAAAGTTAAGTAACGTCGACTATTTCAAATGTTGTGACCCTGAACTGTATTTCCTGTTCCTCTAGCGCACAGAGTGATCTTGGCTGCCAGCAGTGACTTCTTCCGTGGCATGTTCACAAGTGGAATGAAAGAATGCAGTCAGAGTTGCGTATCTTTACCTTTCCTGTTAGCTCCGGAACTGGAGGCCCTTATTGGCTGTTCCTACACCGGACAACTTCACCTAAACTGGGATTGCGTCTTTGACATCGCCTGCACTGCCCTCCAACTTCAGTTTTCACCAGCTTTATCTTTGTGCTTCAAATTTATGCCGGAACAAATCGACGCCGACTCCTGCTTGGATGTGATATCTTTTGCTGAGGCGTATGGGATAACAGCGCTACTTGACGACGCTAACGATTTTGTTTTAAGGAATTTTTGGGAGGTGTCCGAGACTGCGAAATTTCTAGATCTTTCTGCAGGAAAACTTGTCCACTTTCTAAAATGCGACGGATTGTGTGCACCGTCGGAACTAGCCGTTTTTCGAGCGGTGATTTCTTGGATCAAAGCTAGCCCAGAGGAGAGACTAAATCAAGCTAGCGTACTTATGTCTGCCGTTCGTTTTCCTTTGATGACTTTTTAGGGAGTTTCGCGAAGTCCGAGCTATCAACTTGCAAATGGAGTGCTCTGAAAATAGTGAAGAAGTTGAACTGCACTTATCGGCGCTGAAAGAGTTTATGCACCAGGACACGCAAGCGCAATGCAGAGTTCAAAAGCCAAAAGATGCATTGGTTTTAGTGGGCGGGGACCAGCTCAACCCGGACATGGGGCAGCGGGTTCCGAGCAGAGAGGTGTGGTTCGCTAACGGTCTTAATAGGGGTACAGGGTTGGTTCAAGACATCGAATGGAGAAAACTGGGGGAGATTCCGGACCAGCCAAAGTTCAGGCACGGCGTCGCGGCCATCGGAGGAGAACTCTACGTGATCGGTGGATGTTACTTCTACACTAAAGAGGACATCATGAAATCAGCATACAGGTAAATTACTGGCATGCAATTATACTTTTACAAAACAGCTTGGCTCAAAGGTATCCTTTAAAATTGAGCTAAAACAGTCTCCATCCATTCTCTTCATTGTTTTTATACAAGCCTCCTCAGCACTGCAAAAGTTTTATTGATGATTTTACGGGATTCTTTCAGTCGTATGCACAGACTTTGATTGTTTGGTCATAACAGGTGTTTTCAATGTTCATGTTGATAATACTTGTGACAGAAATGCTAAAGAGCTTCATGCTGTCCTTGAAACTTTCGGTCTTACTCAGCGCGTGAGTGGCCCCACCCACAGCAGAGGGCACACTCTAGATCACACCTGGGCATTTGCGGCCCCAGGGGCCGGATCAGGCCCTCGGCCTGTTTTTAATCCGGCCCTCCTCCCCGTAGGGATCATATGTGTTTTACTCTTACTTTCTTTTATTTTTAACTGTCCTGGCGCTGTAACATGTGTCTGCACTTGTGTCCTTGATAAAGATAACATGAAATGAATGAATAATAGATTCAATAGCCAGTATTTTACAGAAAAGTGCTTATAATGATAGAATTTTTTTACACCAATGATCGCGGGCCGGCCCTCCGCCACTCGCCTGGATTCCAATATGGCCCTCGAGGAAAAATAACTGCCCACCCCTGCTCTAGATCATCTGATTACAAAAGCGGTTAATATTTCAAACGTCAATGTGGTCGATGTTGCTCTGTCTGATCATTTCTGTGTCTTCTTTGACCTGTCTGTTTTTCCCCAAACCACCAGCTGGTCTTGCAGTTGTCCGGAGGAGACACATAAATGACAGCACGGGAAAACTGTTTATGGGAATGATTAACTTTTGAAAATGTCTCATGTTCTAATTTAAATGATTTGTTGAACTCTGTTACATCAAGTGTTTTGAATGTTCTCGACACCATTGCCCCTATGAAGGCTAAAATTGTTAAAAAATAAGCAGAAGGCGCCATGGAGAAATGATGATTCGGTCAGGGCACAGAAAAGGGAGTGCCGCCGGGCCGAACGAAAATGGCGCAAGTCAAAGTTCCAGGTTCAGAAAGAGATTTACAGAGAGAAGTTGTACATGTACATCCTCATTTTATGTAGAACTAGGGAAGGATATTTTTCTGAAATAATTGGAAGCTGCAGTAACAACAGTTTGTTAGCACCATCACTCACATAGTTAACATGTCGCTTCAATCTGGAACATTCCCAATGTCTTTGAAAACTGCAGTCATAAAGCCTCTCCTAAAGAAGAGCAGTCTTGATGCCGCAGTACTGAGTAATTACCGGCCCATCTCTAATCTGCCATTTTGGGGCAAAGTCCTTGAAAAGGTTGTTTACCAACAGCTCACTGATTTCCTCTTAATAAACAACTCATTTGATGTTTTCCAGTCAGGTTTTAGACCTCATCACAGCACTGAGACTGCTCTTGTCAAGGTGACAAATGACATCCACCTGAACACTGACGCGGGCAAAGCCTCAGTCTTAATTCTGTTAGATCTGAGTGCTGCTTTTGACACTGTCGATCATGGAAATACTTTTACAGAGACTAGAGGACTGGGTGGGCATCACTGGCACTGCGCTAAACTGGTTAAAAGTCCTATCTGGAAGACAGGAAGATCTTTGTCGAAATTAGTAACTGTGTCTCAGACCAGATGCCCCTGACCTGTGGGGTGGCCCAAGGGTCAATCCTGGGACCCCTTCTGTTCAACCTCTACATGCTGCCGTTAGGTTCAGTTGATACGCAGCAAGAATGTGTCCTATCACAATTATGCAGACGACACTCAAATCTATGTTTCACTGACGGCAGGTGAATATGGACCAGTGGATTCACTCAGTCACTGCATCCAACAGATCAGTGTGTGGATGCAAAACAACTTTCTCCAGCTGAACTCAGACAAGACTGAAATCATCGTCTTTGGCCCACAGAAACAAAGAGAAAGTGTTTGCAGTCACCTCCAGAGTCTCGCTCTAAAACCTACAAATCAAGTTAGAAATCTGGGGTGATAATGGACTCAGACTTGAATTTTAACAGCCACGTCAGATCAATCACATCAGCAGCTCTTTACCATCTAAAAAACATTGCCAAAATCAAAAGTATAGTGTCTAAACCAGACCTGGAGAGACTTATCCATGCGTTTGTCTCTAGTAGATTAGACTACTGTAACGGCCTGCTCACTGGCCTCTCCAAACGAGCTGTAAAACAGCTGCAGTACATCCAGAACGCTGCTGCTCGGGTCCTGTCTAGAACCAGGAAGTACGATCACATTAGTCCTGTGCTCAGGTCTCTGCACTGCCCCCTGTGGCTCAGAGAATAGACTTCAAAGCAGCTCTGCTTGTATACAAGTTGCTCCATGGCCTAGCACCAAAGTACATCTCGGACATGTTAGTGCCATATGAACCATCTCGGACTCTGAGGACCTCAGGGACCGGCCTCCTGCGGGTGTCAGAGTCAGGACTAAACATGGGGAATGTGCGTTTCAGTTTTGTTGGAATAATTGTTAAGATTTTATCTTTCTTTTATACATTCCTTATTATTGTATGATTTTGTGTGCTTAATAAACTGCTTGTGAGACTATGTTTGCAGACGTAAAACTGCTGATCTAATCCAGCAGCCTGTTGGACTTTTGAACTGATGACCTGTACGAAAGGCAAGGAACTACCACTCAAAGACGATTTGCTGGTAACCTAGGGTCACCAGAGTCCAACAGGCAATGGATGAGTAATTTTGGGTGTACAGCTGTCGCCATGTGTTCCCCTCCTTTTAGGGCGAAGCTGATCATGTAAACAGGGCGTCCTTATTCTTAATAAAAGAGGAAGGTGGATGGGGATGCTTTTTAGGAAGCAGAGGCAGATGGAACTGGAAGGATCCCTCTGCCCCTCCGTCCTCCTCCAGAGAAAACTATTTTGATTCCCTTGTCTTTCTTCTCTGTTTGTTTAATATGTGGGTTTTGTGTGATTTTAGGCCCATCATTTTTGGTCCTTCGAGAGCGGATTCCAAGACGCCTGATGACTCCGTAGAATTTCGGAGACCCAGGAAAAGTCTGTGGCCACAGCAACCGATACCTGTTAAAGACTGATTCTCCGAGTTCTGGACGGAGTCTGATGGCTGAAGGAATTCCGAGGGAGAAAGACAACAGGAGTGAGTGATTTTGATTTAAAAAGCGTGTGACTGAGGGTTACAGCGCGTAAAAACCTAATTATTCTAGATCTGATTAGGTAAGAACATAGAGGACAGGCTCCTCCTTAGGGTTAAAATCTGCAAAAAATAAAAATAAGAGAAATGGAGGGCAGTCTCCACCCTAAGGTTAAATTCTGTGAAGAAATAAATAAACAAATAAAAATAGAAACTCGTGTTTAAATTCTGATGAACAAAATAAGGTTTATTAGATTTAATAAGTAGGTGTGTGAAAGGACGAATGTGTGGGAGATAAGACCACTAGGTTTTTGTCTCCATTAAAAAATCGGGTTGGAAATATTGTGAGTTGTTGTGGATACAATAAGTAAGATTTCTCCGCCTGAAACGAGGCCGAAGTGAGAAATACCACAATAATCCTTATCACTATAACTGACCTAAGAAACAACATCCCAGTCTATAGAGACCTCCCTAGGAGTGAAAGGACTGGACCAAATTCTACAAAATGGGACAAAAAGTAGTAAGAAAGTTTTAATACAAAAATGACAAGTACAAGATTGGAAAGCAGTGTACACCAAAACACCTCGAACGATGGATAAAAACATATAACTTCACAGGAGAATTAAAATTAAATTAAAAATTAAATTAAATTAAAGAACTAAAGGAAAACTTTTAACAAAAATGTATCGTGAAGTATCTCTGAATTAGAGAAATGGGTTTAATTGTGTTTAGTTGTAACGATAGAGTAAAAGTTAAAGTTGAAATTAAAGCATGCATTATGGATCCATTGTGAAGAAATTGCAATATTTTTTGTG
>BJKM01001626.1:26132-36912 GCA_015082035.1 Chaenogobius annularis | reverse complement strand
GGACGACCAGGAACCAGGACTAAACCAGGACTAACCCTGGACTAAACTGGACTAAACCAGACTAAACCAGGACTACAGGACTAAATGACTAAATGGACTAAACCAGGACTAAACCAGGACTACATATGGACTAAACCAGGACTACATATGGACTAAACCAGGACTAAACCAGGACTAAACCAGGACTAAACCAGGACTAAACCAGGACTACCATGGACTAAACCAGGACTAAAAACCAGGACTAAACCAGGACTAAAACTGGACCTGGACTAAACCAGGACTAAACCAGGACTAAAAGACTGAACCATACATTGTAATGAATATATTATCGTTATTCTTTCTTTTTCTTGTTGATGATCAATCAAGACGATTTCTAATCATCTTATTTTCATTCGCGCAGTTTAGTTTGTCCTCATAGCGTTCCGTACACACGTTCTGCTTTCTCACCTCTGATTGTTCAGTGTGGTTGAGGAACACCTCTGATTGGTCAGAATGTGGCAGGGATCCTTTACGTTCGTCACTTTTTGACATTTTGTTTGGATTTTCCCGTTTTTTAAGACAATTATCTTTTCTGTTTATTCAAGTGACGCGCTGAAATAAACCCGCGGACGTAAGAGCCGCGGGCGTAAGAGCTGCGTCCGTTCCGTTTGGAGAGTTTTTAAAGGCTGAAAGGACAAAGTCTGCCGTTGTTTCACGGAGTTTAGCGCTAGCCGCTAAAGCTACATGCTAACTCCAGCCAAACAGCACAAACTTCAGATTTGAGCCTGAAAAACAGGTCAGTCGGGAGCGGGGTTCGAGGGGGTCCGAGGGGGTCCGAGGGAGGTCTGGAGCGTGTCAAAAGTGGGTCTGGAGCGGGTCTAAAGCAGGTTGTTGATGTGGTACTTGTAACTGCGGTTGGCAGCCAACTGAAAAGGTGCATTTACCGCCCCCTACTGGAGTTGTACGTCTTCAAAGTATGTGTTTTACGCTGTACTGTAAAATAATAACAAAATTTAAAAAAAGGACAGGGAGAGAGTATTTGCATTTGTCAGATTGTGACGTGTCTCTGTAGCATTTGTCCAGATTGTGACGTGTCTCTGTTGCATTTGTACAGATCTGTGACTGTTGTGTTGCATTTGTCCAGATTGTGACGTGTCTCTGTTGCATTTGTCCAGATTGTGACGTGTCTCTGTTGCATTTGTCCAGATTGTGACGTGTCTCTGTTTGCATTTGTCCAGAGATTGTGATTTTGTTGTCTCTGTTGCATTTGTCCGTGACGTGTGTCTCTGTTGCATTTGTCCAGATTGTGACGTGTCTCTGTTGCATTTGTCCAAGATGTGACGTGTCTCTGTACAGATTGTGACGTGTCGTCTGCTTTTGTGTCCAGATTGTGACGTGTCTCTGTTGCTTTTTGTCAGCATATTGTACGTGTCTCTGTTGCATTTGTCCAGATTGTGACGTGTCTCTGTTGCATTGTGTCCAGATTGTGACGTGTCTCTGTTGCGTTTCCTGTTGCATTTGTGATTTGTGACGTGTCTTGTCAGATTGTGACCGTGTCTTGTTGCATTTGTCAGATTGTGACGTGTCTCTGTTGCATTGTACAGATTGTGACGTGTCTCTGTTGCGTTTGTCCAGATTGTGACTGTCTCTGTTGCATTTGTACAGATTGTTGACGTGTCTCTTGCATTTGTCCAGTTGTGACTCTGTTGCATTGTACAGATTGTGACGTGTCTCTGTGCATTTGTCCAGATGACAGATTGTCTCTGTTGCATTTGCCCAGATTATGTCGTGTCTCTGTTGCATTTGTCCAGATTGTGACGTGTCTCTTGTTGCATTTGCCCAGATTATGTCGTGTCCTCCGTCCAAACGTCCTCGAGGTCCGGCCCCGGTCCTGAATTTGGACCCGTTTGACGAGGACTTCACTCAGGACGACCTCGACGAGATTGACGTCATTGCGTCACAGGCCATCACCACGACGACGGGAGGAGGCGTGTCCACGGCAACGGGATTCACCAGGACACAATGGGCACACTGGTGAGTCCATCCTTTTCCTTCGTGTATCCTGGGTCGGGTCGCAGAGGCACTCCACCCCAGACACTTCCCTCACCCAAGACACTTCCCTCACCTCAGACACACCCCAGACACTTCCTCCAGCTCCACCTTTTTCTAATAAACTGCTGAACTAATCATAGAAACGTCTATGTAACGTGTCTGTAGAGTCTAAACTGAGTGAGCAGCTCTAGTGTCAGCTCACACACGGACACACACACGTACACACACGTACACACACGTACACACACACACACGTACACACACACGTACACACACACACGTACACACACACACGTACACACACACGTACACACACACACGTACACACACACGTCACACACACACACACACGTACACACACACGTACACACACACACGTACACACACACACGTACACACACACACACACACGTACACCACACACGTACACACACACACACACACGTACACACACACACACACACACGCGTACACACACAACGTACACACACGTACACACACACGTACACACACACGTACACACACGTACACACACACACGTACACACACGTACACACACACGTACACACACACACGTACACACAACACGTACACACACACGTACACACACACGTACACACACACGTACACACACACACGTACACACACACGTACACGTAACACACACGTAAACACACACGTGTACACACACGTACACACACGTGTCACACACGTAAACGTACACACACGTAAACACGTACACACACGTACACGTACACACACGTACACACACACACGTACACACACGTACACACACGTAAACACACACGTAAACACGTACACACACACGTACACACACACGTAAACACGTACACACGTACACACACACGTACCACACGTAACACACGTACACACACACACGTACACACACGTACACACACACAGGATCTCAAATCACAGGATTTTGAGACACACATTTGAGTCATTGTTGTCCCCTCTGTGTGAGAGGTGAGAGCGCCCCCTGGTGCTTCTGTCTCTCATATATCAGGACACTTGATACTTTTAAACCACATTAAGTCATTGTGCATCACACAGTTTGATGTTGTATTTCTGATGTTCGAGACGTTGTGTGACGTTATGTCGTTGTATGTGTTTTCCAGGGGCCCAAAGCGGCCCCGAGCTCAGACCGACTCCTGGAGACACAACACACACAGCTCAAGAGGAAGGTGAGGGCATCTGGGTTAGCTCTGGAGCTCTGTACTCGGCCTTACATGTCACATGACCAGATCGTGTCATTACATCATCACATGTACAGCATGGTTCTAGTCCCTGTTCTGACACGCTTCATATTTTCAGGGCCAAACGCTTCACCTGAAACAGACGTGTCCAGTCTTTCCTTCTCCCATTGAATCCACTTCATCCATAGATTTCTCTGGGACATGTTCCTCCCACAGAGACATAAAGACCAGGCCTTGAAGTGGCTCCTACACCAAACACACCAAGTACAGAGTTTTGAAACCCAGTGGGACGGTGATGAAAACTTCATGTCACATCCCTCTGAGCAACAGGACAGTTCCAGAACACGTGACAGTGGTTTGCCTCCTGGTGGCGCTGTTTCTCCTGCAGTTGCAGCTCCTCCTCTGGGATGAACACACACTTTCCCACTCTTCATCTGTCAAAACAACGTGACCTTCTCTTTCCCATTTGTTTGAATATATTTAGTCGAGTATTTGTCCAGATTAGAAAATGCACTGATATAATTTAGATCTTATTCCTCTTGAAAGTTCTGCTTCATAATCCTTGATAAACATCTCAGAGGGTTTCAATGGTCATGACTTTGTTTCATGTCTTGGTTATAAAAACTCCTTATTTGTAAAAACCTATAAAAGTCCTGTTTCTCCAAGTCAAAGGATTCTTTCAACATCTCAAACCTTTGGACCTTTTGTAATCCAGACCTTGAGTCTCAAGTCAGTTCTGTTTGGTCCAAAACCTTGGTCTGAAGCCGACCAGTTTAAGACCTGAACCTCTTTGTTGAGTTGTATGTTGTGATCAGCTCCTTCCATGTCGTAAGCACAGGTTTGACCCAGGGATTCTTCACTTCCTCCTCATGACCCAAGCGTCTGTCATGTGCCAGTAAGGCCTGCACAGGAACCCCCGGCACAACATTACTCTCAGGATGTTTCCATTGAGCTTCATATTCTGGGTCACACCAGCAACGCTCTGATTGGAGCTGAAATAAAGGCAAGCCCCGCCTCCTTTTTTCTTTGGAGAATTGTAGAGTTTTAAATGAGATTCGAGGTTTCTTTCCTCGTCACACAAATCTAGAGCTGGTTTTATTCCATTTTGTCCCCATAAAACGGTCTGATTTCTAAATGCCATCGTTGAGCCTGTCCTCATAGTTCATCATGTAGATAAACCATAAACCTGTCCTGTGTTTTAGCTGGCTGAGGTGGAGGAGGACATGCTGCTGAAGTCTGGAGAGATCCGAGTTCTGAGGGACTCTTTAAGATCTGCTCAACGCGAGGCCGAGACCCAGAGACTGAAGCAAGTCCAAATCCAGAACCAACAACAGAAGGAGCAGAGTCTCAGAGAGAAAGAGCTGCTCAAGAAGGTACATAGACCTGGTTCAGACCTGGGTTCAGACCTGGTTCAGACTGGTTCACCTGGTTCAGACCTGGTTCAGACCTGGTTCAGACCTGGTTCAGACCTGGTTCAGACCTGGTTCAGACCTGGTTCAGACCTGGTTCAGACCTGGTTCAGACCTGGTTCTTTGTGTGCTCTTCTGTGCTTCAGGTTCAGAGTCTGGAGTCTCAGCTGCAGTTTAAAGAAGCAGAACTCAACGACATGAGGAGCAGAGTCCTGAGTGAGAGACGCAGCTCTCCTCTGAGCAGGAACAGGTCTGACCACCTCCTCTGCTCCTCCTCCTCCTCCTCCTCTCCTCCTCCTGTCCTTGCTCCTCCTCCTCCTCTCTCTGCTCCTCCTCCTCTGCTCCTCACTTCTCCTCTGCTCCTCCTGCTGCTCCTCTCCTCTGCTCCTCCTCTGCTGCTCTCTCCTCCTCTGCTGCTCCTCTCTGCTCTCTCCTCCTCTGCTCCTCCTCCTCTGCTCCTCCTCTCCTCCTCCTCTCCTCTCTGCTCTCCTCCTCCTCTCCTCTGCTCTCCTCCTCTGGCTGCTCCTCCTCTCCTCTGCTCCTCTGCTCCTCTCCTGCTGCTCCTGCTCCTCCTCCTCCTCTGCTGCTCCTCTGCTCCCCTCCTCCTCTGCTCCTCCTCCTCCTCCTCTCTCCTCCTCTCTCTCTGCCTCCTCTCCTCTCTCTCTGCTCCTCCTCCTCTGCTCCTCCTCTGCTCCTCCTCTCTCTCCTGCGCTGCTCTCCTCCTCTCCTCTCCTCCTCCTCTGCTGCTCCTCTCCTCCTCCTCTCTCTCTGCTCCTCTCTCTCCTCCTCCTCTGCTGCTCTCTGCTCCTCCTCCTCCTCCTCTGCTGCTCCTCCTCTCTCCTCCTCCTCCTCTGCTCTGCTCCTCCTCCCTGCTCTCTCCTCTCCTGCTCCTCCTCCCTCCTCCTCCTGCCTCTGCTGCTGCTCTCTCCTCCTGCTCCTCCTCCTCTGCTGCCTCCTCCTCCTCCTGCTCCTCCTCCTCTGCTGCTCCTCTCCTCCTCCTCTGCTCTCTCTCTGCCTGCTCCTCCTCTCTGCTGCTCTCTGCTCCTCCTCCTCTCCTCTGCTGCTCTCCTCTGCTCCTCTCCTCCTCCTCCTCTGCTCCTCTCACTCTCCTCTGCTCCTCTCTCTGCTCTCCTCTGCTCTGCTCCTCCTCTGCTGCTCCTCCTCTCTGCTCCTCCTCTGCCTCCTCCTCTCCTCTCCTCCTCTGCTCCTCCTCCTCTCTGCTCCTCCTGCTCTGCTCCTCCTCTGCTCCTCTGCTGCTCTCCCTCCTCTGCTGCTGCTGCTCTCTCTCTGCTGCCTCCTCTCTCTCTCCTCCTCTGCTGCTCCTCTCTCCTCCTCCTCCTCTCCTCTCCTCCTCCTCTCTCCCCTCTCCTCTGCTCCTCCTCTGCTCCTCCTGCTTGAATGAATGAATGAATGATGCAGTTTGTAGTGTTGGATGATTTTCACCTCCTTCTCTGGTTTCAGTCCCAAACTTCAGAGCTCAGCGTCGCCCTCTGGAGGCTTCATCACTAAAGAGTCGTTCAGTGCGCAGGTCAAAACTTCACAGCTCTCGGCCAATCACGTCGCACCAGGGCCGCCCTCGGCAAATCGGACACCATCAAAGAGCCGCAAACAGGAAGTGACACGCACAGACCCTTTCACCGGCATCAGAGCGCCGAGAGCCACACAGCCAGGTCAGACCATGAAGACCCTCTGACCCCATTCACACACACGCTTCAGTCCAGAACACTCTGACCTTCTCGGTGTGTCCTGCAGGGGGCGTCCTGCTGGGTCTGCTGCTGCAGCCTGTGTCGCAGAGGATTAGTCTGTGTCACCTGCTCAGTCTGACCAGGTACTGGACCTGGACTGGACCAGAACCGAGACTGGACCGGGACTGAACCAGAACCGAGAATGGACCTGGACTGGACCTGGACTGGACCGGGACTGGACCGGGACTGGACCGGGACTGGGACCGGACCGGGACCAGAACTGAGACTGGACCAGAACCGAGACTGGACCAGGTCTTGACTGTTCTCTGATCTCGTAGCTCATTGGTCGGTGGCAGCGGTGATGTCATCAGTTCAGGGAGTGGTCTGAGTCCGGTTCAGAGTCTGGCCTTGACTGGACTGAACATGATGAGCCTCAACAGGACAAACAGGTGATGCTCAGGTGGTTCTGTCGGGTTTAACACAGTATATATATATGTATATCTGTATATATACACATATACACACACTTACATTTACACATATACATATACACATATATACACATATATACGCATATACACATATATATATATATATATACACATATACACACATACATTTACACATATACATATACACATATATACACATATATACGCATATACACATATATATATATATATACACATATACACACATACATTTACACATATACATATACACACATATACACATATACACACATATAAGTCTTGTCCCTCCTGTAGTTCTGGTCCTGGCGCGCTCCTGCTCCTCCCTCTCCTCCGCTCTCACCTCTCGTCGCTCTGCTCTTCTGACTCCACCGAAGCTGTCCCAGCATGCACCTCTACTGTCCCACAATGCACCAGGTCCAAGCTGGAGGAGCAGGTCCAGAGCCGACTCAGCCCAGAGGAAGGTGTTCTGGTGTCTCTGAGGACGCTAACCACTCTGCTACAGCACAGCTCTGAGGTACAACACACTGAGGGAGGAGTGCGCTGAGGGAGGGAGGAGCGCGCTGAGGGAGGGAGGAGCACGCTGAGGGAGGGAGGAGCCCGCTGAGGGAGGGTGGAGCCCACTGAGGGAGGGTGGAGCCCGCTGAGGGAGAGAGGAGCCCACTGAGGGAGGAGCGCGCTGAGGGAGGGTGGAGCCCGCTGAGGGAGGGTGGAGCCCGCTGAGGGAGGGTGGAGCCCGCTGAGGGAGGGAGGAGCTAACCTGCTAACGGGCTAGCAGGTTAGCATGGTGATGAAGTGTAAACCTGTGTTTTCGGAGCAGGTGGTGGAGGCCGTTCTGTCCGAAGAAAATCAGAAAACAACGGACGGAAAGGTAACTGTGGCAGAGTGGTTAGCCTCTTTGCACATGTGTGAGTGTGTGTGTTGTACATTTGTGAGTGTGTTGTACATTTGTGTGTGTTTCAGGCATTGGACTGCGTTTCCCAGGGTGCTTTGCTGCGCTGTGTCCTGAGGCTGTGCAGAGCGCCACAGAAGGAAGTCACATGTTCAGCGCTAACCACTCTGCAAGTCCTGGTCCAGAAGTGTCCAGAGACGCAGCAGGACAGGTCTGAACCAGGACTAAAGCCGGACTAAAGCCGGACTAAAGCCGGACTAAAGCCGGACTACAGGCGGACTACAGGCGGACTACAGGCGGACTACAGGCGGACTACAGGCGGACTACAGGGGACTACGGACTACAGGCGGACTACAGCCGGACTACAGCCGGCTACACGCCGGACTACAGCGGACTACAGCCGGACTACAGCCGGACTACAGCCGGACTACAGGCGGGACCACAGGGGACACAGGCGGACCACAGGCGGACCACAGCCGGACCACAGCCGGGGACTACAAGCGGACTACAGGCGGACTACAGGGCGGACACAGGCGGACCACAGCGGACCACAGCCGGACCACAGCGATAACAGCCGGATACAGGCGGACTAACAGGCGGACTACAGGCGGACTACCACAGCCGGACCACAGCCGGACCACAGGACTACAGCCGACTACACGGACTACAGGCGGACTGCGGACCACAGCGGACCACAGGCGGACCACAGCAGGACCACAGCGGACCACAGCGGACTACAGGCGGACCACAGGCGGACTACAGGCGGACCACAGGCGGACCACAGGCGGACCACAGGCGGACCACAGGCGGACTACAGGCGGACCAAAGCCGGACTACAGGCGGACCAAAGCCGGACCAAAGCCGGACCAAAGCCGGACTAAAGCGGGCCCTGTTCTTGCGTGTGTCTCCTGCAGGCTGCGCTGTGTTCTCTCAGAGGTGTGTGCTTGTCTGTCATCTGATCGGAGGTTAAAGGTCGTGAGTTTGTGTGTGTCTGTCCTGACGTCCCTCAGCGACCTCAGCGACCTGAGCCTGCGCCTCTGCTCCCAGCACGGTACTTCAGCCCATGTACTTCAGCCCATGTACTTCAGCCCATGTACTTGTACTGCACATACTGTGTACTTACAGTGTTCTTCTGCAGAGCCCTGCGCCGTCCTCAGGTTACTGCAGTTTGTCCGGAGCAGGTCTGATCCAGAGGCGACTCACAGCGACTGGGTCCAGCTGCACCTCAAGGTAAAGCCAGGTCATGTGAGCGTCCTCCAGGGGGCGCTGCTTCAAACACATGGAACACACATTCTGACTCACACTTCCTGGACAAACGCACACGTGTGTGACTACAGAAATACCACACACTAACTGTACGTCAGTGTGAGCTTCTCTGGTCTGTTTCAGCTCGTCAGGTTTTTGAGTCGAATTCTGACGCAGAAAAAAGACAAATCCACAAGCATCAACTGCACCTGCTACAGCGAGGTAAACCTGGGCCTGAACCGGGCCTGAACCGGGCCTGAACCGGGCCTGAACCGGGCCTGAACCGGGCCTGAACCGGGCCTGAACCGGGCCTGAACCGGGTCTAACCTTTCTCTTTATTCCAGCTGGTGCAGTGTGTGGTGCTGGTTCTACACCGGCTCTGGTTGGACCTCAGATCCTCACAGGCCCCGCCCACACCTGCACAGGCCCCGCCCACACCTGCACTCCAGAGTGGGCGTGTCCAGGCGGCTCTACGGGAGACGGTGCTGCTGTTTCATTGGCTGCTGCAGAACCACAGCGGCTTCACAGAAAACGTGAGAGGAGTTTTACACCTGTACGACCAAGTGATCCCAGCTCTGAGAGAGAGCGTGAGAGCCTCCTGCTACAGCCAGGGTAGGACCAGGACCAGGACCAGGACCAGACCAGGACCAGGACCAGGACCAGACCAGGACCAGGACCAGACCAGGACCAGGACCAGACCAGACCAGGGACCAGGACCCACCAGGACCAGGACCAGACCAGACCAGGACCAGGACCCAGGACCAGGACCAGACCAGACCAGGACCAGGACCAGGACCAGGACCAGGACCAGGACCAGGGGACCAGGACCAGGACCAGGACCAGACCAGACCAGACCAGGACCAGGACCAGGACCAGGACCAGGACCAGGACCAGGACCAGGACCACCGACCAGGACCAGGACCAGGACCAGGACCAGGGACCAGGACCGGACCAGGACCAGGACCAGGACCAGGACCAGGACCAGGACCAGACCAGGACCAGGACCAGGACCAGGACCAGGACCAGGACAGAACCAGACCAGACCAGACCAGGACCAGACCAGGACCAGGACCAGGACCCAGGACCAGGACCAGGACCAGACCAGGACCAGGACCAGGGACCAGGACCAGGACCAGGACCAGACCAGACCAGACCAGGACCAGGACCGGACCAGACCAGGACCAGACCAAGACCAGGACCAGGACCAGGACCAGGACCAGGACCAGGACCAGGACCAGACCAGACCAGGACCGGACCACCAGGACCAGGACCAGGACCAGGACCAGGACCAGGACCAGGACCAGGACCAGGGACCAGGACCAGGACCAGGACCAGGACCAGGACCAGGACCAGGACCAGGACCAGGACCAGGACCAGGACCAGACCAGGACCAGGACCAGGGACCATCCTCAGTCTGCTCTAAACGTGTTGTTTCAGAGTTGGCGCTGGATGAAATCTGCCGCTCGGAGCCCGATGACACATGGACTGACTCTGGCTCCTGATTGGACTCAGACTGGCTCCTGTGACGAGGCGACTGGCTGCTGATTGGCACGAAGACTGGCTCCCAATTGGACGGGGCAGACTGGCTCCCATTGGAGGGGCAGACTGGCTCCCGATTGGACGGGGCAGACTGGCTCCCGATTGGACGGGGCAGACTGGCTCCCGATTGGACAGTTACAGACTTTTTTCGACATGAAATCTGCTGCTTTGATGATGTCTCAATAAATTTAATCAATGTATTTCTGTGAAACGTCGTTTGTAACGGAGTCGACAGGAACATGAGCCAATCGAGTGTCAGAGACAGACGGGGTGACGAGTGGAGAGACATTTA
>BJKM01001626.1:15000-22453 GCA_015082035.1 Chaenogobius annularis | reverse complement strand
CCTTAGAGCTGGAGCTGAGCCTTAGAGCTGAACCTCAGAGCTGACCTTAGAGCTGAGCCTTAGAGCTGAACCTTAGAGCTGAACCTTAGAGCTGAACCTTAGAGCTGACCTTAGAGCTGAGACCTTGAGCTGAGCTTAGAGCTGAGCCTTAGAGCTGAACTTAGAACTTAGAGCTGACCTTTAGAGTGAACCTTAAACTTTAGAGCTGAGCCTTAGAGAACCTAGAGCTGAACCTTAGAGCTAGCCCTCAGAGCTGAACCTTAGAGCTGAACTTTAGAGCTAACTTGAACCTTAGAGCTAGAGCTGAACCTTAGAGCTGACCTTAGAGCTGACCTTAGGTGACCCTCAGAGCTGAACCTAGAGAGCTGAGCCTGACCTCAGAGCTGAGCCTTAGAGCTGAACCTTAGAGCTTGAACCTTAGAGCTGAGCCTTAGAGCTGAACCTAGAGCTGAACCTTAGAGCTGAACCTTAGAGCTGAACCTAGAGCTGACCTAAGCTGAACCTAGAGCTGACCTTGAAGAGAGCTGAACCTAGAGCTGAACCTTAGAGCTAACCTTAGAGCTGAGCCTTAGAGCTGAGCCTTAGAGCTGAACCTTAGAGCTAACCCCTTAGAGCTGAACCTTAGAGCTGAACCTGAACTTAGAGCTGAACCTTAGAGCTGAACCTTAGAGAGCTGAACCTTTAGAGCTGAACCTTAGAGCTGAACTTAGAGCTGACCTTAGAGCTGAACCTAGAGCTGACCTTAGAGCTGAACCTAGAGCTGAACCTTAGAGCTGAACCTAGAGCTGAACCTTAGAGCTGAACCTTCAGAGCTGAACCTCAGAGCTGAACTTAGAGCTGAACCTCAGAGCTGACCTTAGAGCTGAACCTTTAGAGCTGAACCTCAGAGCTGAACCTTAGAGCTGAACCTTAGAGCTGAACCTCAGAGCTGAACCTCAGAGCTGAAACCTTAGAGCTGAACCTAGAGCTGAACCTTAGAGCTGAACCTTAGAGCTGAACCTTAGAGCTGAACCTTAGAGCTGAACCTTAGAGCTAGAGCCTTAGAGCTGAACCTTAGAGCTGAACCTAGAGCTGAGCCTTAGAGCTGAACCTAGAGCTGAGCCTAGAGCTGAACCTTAGAGCTGAACCTTAGAGCTGAACCTTAGAGCTGGCTGAGAGCTGAACCTTAGAGCTGAACCTTAGAGCTGAACCTTAGAGCTGAACCTTAGAGCTGAGCCTTAGAGCTGAACCTTAGAGCTGAACCTTAGAGCTGAGCCTTAGAGCTGAACCTTAGAGCTGAACCTTAGAGCTGAACCTTAGAGCTGAACCTTAGAGCTGAACCTTAGAGCTGAAGCCTTAGAGCTGAGCCTTAGAGCTGAGAACCTTAGAGCTGAACCTTAGAGCTGAACCTTAGAGCTGAAAGAGCTGAGCCTTAGAGCTGAAACCTTAGAGCTGAACCTTAGAGCTGAACCTTAGAGCTGAACCTTAGAGCTGAACCTAGAGCTGAACCTTAGAGCTGAGCCTTAGAGGCTGAACCTTAGAGCTGAACCTTAACCTAGAACCTTAGAGCTGAACCTTAGAGCTGAACCTCAGAGCTGAACCTTAGAGCTGAACCTTAGAGCTTGAACCTTAGAGCTGAGCCTAGAGCTGAACCTTAGAGCTGCCCTGAACCTAGAGCTGAACCTTAGAACTTAGAGCTGACCTTAGAAGAGCTGAACCTTAGAGCTAACCTTAGAGCTGAACCTTAGAGCTGAACCTGAGCTGAACCTTAGAGCTGAACCTTAGAGCTGAACCTTAGAGCTGAACCTAGAGCTGAACCTTAGAGCTGAACCTTAGAGCTGAAGCCCAGAGCTGAACCTTAGAGCTGAACCTTAGAGCTGAACCTTAGAGCTGAGGAGCTCAGACTGAACCTTAGAGACCTCTTAGAGCTTAGACAAAAGTAGCCTGGATGTGTTCTACACTTCATCTCTAAAGCAGGAGGACATCTGGAGCTCTCGTTCATGTTTCAAGAGCTTGTCATGAATCCAGATGCCCAGGTATTTGTAATAGAGTCATGAGTACGTCCTCTGCTCTTGAAAGTGGAGCGCCCGGATACAAGGGCGTGTCTCCTGCATCTTTGTTGCCTAAGAAATGAAAACACACAAATAAAATAGCAATTCAATATCATTCGGACAAATGATTAGTCATAATTACAGATGGATGTCTCTGAGCCTTTGCAGTAATATGAATGTAAACAATACAAATACTGCCATCAAACTAAATATTGCACAGTATTTTTAACAGTGGTTTAAGTTCAAAAAGGGGCACTTCTTTCTGAAGCAGAAACGTGTTTGTCAGATTGCAAATCTAATAGAATTGTGCAGTCGCTCAGTGAGTTTAGAAAATAATGCCTTAAAGGAAACATTAAACATGGTTCAATCGTCCATAAAGAGTAAAAACAGTCAGTATAAAAAAAAGTACACAAAATAAACTCCTATCACACTATAAGATCAGATAACGTTTTAATAAATGCCAAATGTTATATTTATCATCTGAAAATCTATGAGACAGATCTTTTCAGACGCTAAAATGTGTTCATTAAAAACGTGTCACTCTTGTGTTAAAAACGTGTCACTCTTGTGTTAAAAACGTGTCACTTGTGTTAAAAACGTGTCACTCTTGTGTTAAAAACGTGTCACTCTTGTGTTAAAAACGTGTCACTCTTGTGTTAAAAACGTGTCACTCTTGTGTTAAAAACGTGTCACTCTTGTGTGTTGCTTGTGTTAAAAAGTCACTCTTGTGTTAAAAACGGTCACTCTTGTGTTAAAAACGTGTCACTCTTGTGTAAAAACGTGTCACTCTGTGTTAAAAACGTGTCACTCTTGTGTTAAAAACGTGTCACTCTTGTGTTAAAAACGTGTCACTCTTGTGTTAAAAACGTGTGTTTTGGCACAAAAGAGTGACACATCTTCAGAGTCGACACAAATGTACAGCTGTGGACGCTGGACAGGCTCTGATTGATCCATTAAAATGTATGGATTATTGATGGGGGTCAGAGGGCATCACACTGTTCTCAAGGGCCAATCATGTTCAACGGGTCAAATTCACTGAGTTTCAGATGAAATCACAACTGAACTAAAAATGTATTTGATCAAAATTAAGATTTGAATTGTACTAAAATCTAGTTTCAAAAATAAATCCTCAGGTACTGTCCACGTGTGAGGTCATGACATCATCCTGTTGTAGAATCTGAAAACAACCAATGACGAGTGTCCAGACTCTAGAATGATGTCATCGTCTCAGGCGGGGCCAGAATCCCCCATTGATCACATTGCACTTCGTCAGATTCAATTGTTAATTTACCTTTTAGATTTGACACGGCAAATTCTACGTGTGACTAGATGTATTGCACTTCTGAACTGCCCCCGTCTGCATGAACTATCACTGTCCTGAACTGCCCCCGTCTGCATGAATATCACTTCCTGAACTGCCCCCGTCTGCATGAAACTATCACTGTCCTGAACTGCCCCCGTCTGCATGAAGTATCATGTCCACTGCCCCCGTCTGCATGAAGTATCACTGAACCCCCGTCTCATGAAGTATCACTGTCCTGAACTGCCCCGTCTGCATGAAGTATCACTGTCCTGAACTGCCCCCGTCTGCATGAAGTATCACTGTCCTGAACTGCCCCCGTCTGCATGAAGTATCACTGTCCTGAACTGCCCCCGTCTGCATGAAGTATCACTGTCCTGAACTGCCCCCGTCTGCATGAAGTATCACTGTCTGAACTGCCCCCGTCTGCATGAAGTCACTGTCCTGAACTGCCCCCGTCTGCATGAAGTATCACTGTCCTGAAGAATGTTGGGTCTGAAGCCCAAGACGGGTTTGAGAATGTTCTGATGTCATGACCCAAGATGAATGAAGGGAAGTTTCTTCTTCACCTCTTCAAGCTCTTCTTCACTGTTGGCACCACTCAGGTCATCTTCATCTTCATCTTCAGCTTCATCTTCAGCTTCAGCTTCAGCTTCAGCTTCATCTTCATCTTCAGCTTCATCTTCATCTTCATCTTCAGCTTCAGCTTCAGCTTCATCTTCATCATTGTGAGTCACTGTTGTCCTCCTGGTCGATGGAAAAGAAAACTAAATATGTTTTTAGAAGCACAGCAAAATGGATTTGAAAAATTAAATGAGGGAGAAAACAATGACAACCAAGATACACATGTAGAGCTCAAATCATAAAGAGCAGTGCATTTATAAAGGGTTAAAATAAAGCATTCAGCAGGACATGTATGTCTCCACGTAAGGACATGTACTCCACGTGAGGCACATGTCACTCCACGTCACATGTGTCACTCCACGTGAGGCACATGTATGTCACTCCACGTGAGGCACATGTATGTCACTCCACGTGAGGCACATGTATGTCACTCCACGTGAGGCACATGTATGTCACTCCACGTGAGGCACAATGTATGTCACTCCACGTGAGGCAACAGTGAAAGTACAGACTACAGTTTACATATGGACTACAGTTTATATAGATTACAGTTACATAGACTACAGTTCATATAGACTACAGTTACATATGGATACAGATACAGTTACATATAGACTACAGTTACATATTAAGTTACATTATAGAGTTACATATAGACTACAGTTACATATGATTACAGATATTACAGTTACATATAGATTACAAGTTACATATAGACTACAGTTACATATAGATTACAGTTTACATATAGACTACAGTTACATATAACTACAGTTACATATAGACTACAGTTATATACAGACTACAGTTACATATAGACTACAGTTACATATAGACTACAGTTACATATAGATTACAGTTACATACAGACTACAGTTACATATAGACTACAGTTACATATGGACTACAGTTACATATGGATTACAGTTACATATAAATTACAGTTACATATAGACTACAGTTACATAGTTACATATAGATTACAGTTACATATAGACTACAGTTACATATATAGATTACAGTTACATATAGACTACAGTTAGTAGACTACAGTTACATATAGACTTACAGTTACATTACAGTTACATACAGACTACAGTTACATACAGATTACAGTTTTACACATAGATTACAGTTACATATAGACTACAGTTACATACAGATACAGGACTACAGTTACATATAGTTACAGTTACTAGACTACAGTTACATACAGACTACAGTTACATATCAGACTACAGTTACATACAGACTACAGTTACATATAGACTACAGTTACATATAGATTACAGTTACATATAGACTACAGTTACATACAGACTACAGTTACATATAGACTACAGTTACATACGGTTACATACTACAGTTACATATAGACTACAGTTACATATAGACTACAGTTACATATAGATTACAGTTACATACAGATTACAGTTACATATAGATTACAGTTACATATAGACTACAGTTACATAGACTACAGTTACATATAGACTACAGTTACATATGGATTACAGTTACATATAGATTACAGTTACATATAGAACTTACAGTTACATATAGACTACAGACTACAGTTACATATGGAGTACAGTTACATATAATTACAGTTACATATAGACTACAGTTACATTAGACTACAGTCACATATGGACTACAGTTACATATAGATTACAGTTACATATAGACTACAGTTACATACAGATTACAGTTAATTATAGACTACAGTTACATATAGATTACAGTTACATATAGACTACAGTTACATATAGATTACAGTTACATATAGACTACAGTTCATATAGATTACAGTTACATACAGATTACAGTTACATATAGACTACAGTTACATACAGATTACAGTTTTACATACAGACTACAGTTACAGATTACAGTTACATACAGACTACAGTTACATACAGATTACAGTTACATACAGACTACAGTTACATACAGATTACAGTTACATATAGACTACAGTACATATAACTACAGTTACATATAGACAGTTACATACAGATTACAGTTACATATAGACTACAGTACATATAGACTACAGTTACATACAGATACAGTTACATACAGACTACAGTTACATATAGACTACAGTTACATATTAGATTACAGTTACATATAGACTTACAGTTACATATAGACTACAGATTACAGTTACATATAGATTACAGTTACATATAGACTACAGTTACATACAGACTACAGTTACATACAGATTACAGTTACATATAGACTACAGTTACATATAGACTACAGTTTACATATAGATTACAGTTACATATAGACTACAGTTACATATTACAGTTAAATAACTACAGTTACATATAGACTACAGTTACATATACTACAGTTACATATAGATTACAGTTACATATAGACTACAGTTACATATAGACTACAGTTTACATATAGATTACAGTTACATATAGACTACAGTTACATACAGATTACAGTTACATAGACTACAGTTACATATAGACTACAGTTACATATAGACTTACAGTTACATATAGACATACAGATACATACAGTTACATACAGATTACAGATTACACAATAGATACAGTTACATAGTATTACAGTTACATATAGACTACAGTTACATATAGACTACAGTTACATATAGACTACAGTTACATATAGACTACAGTTACATATAGACTACAGTTACATTACATTACAGTTACATATAGATTACAGTTTACATATAGACTACAGTTACATATAGACTACAGTTACATATATAGACATTACATACAGTTACATATAGACATATAGACTACAGTTACATATAGACTACAGTTTACATATAGATTACAGTTACATATAGATTACAGTTACATATAGACTACAGTTACTACATACATATAGACTATTACAGTTACATATAGACTACAGTTACATATATAGATTACAGTTACATATAGATACAGTTACATATAGATTACAGTTACATATAGACTACAGTTACTATACATATAGATTACAGTTTACATATAGACTACAGTTATATAGATTACAGTTACATATAGATTACAGTTACATATAGATTACAGTTACATATAGACTACAGTTACATACAGATTACAGTTACATATAGATTACACTTACTTCGTAATGTAACATCCAAAATATAAACGCACTATTTTGCTTACTATGCAAATGAGCTCTCAGCACCTTTTATTGACCTCAAAATTAAATTAACAAATAGATTCTTATTGTTAGAGGCACTTGTCAATCAAACCAAAATAAAGTATCACACAAAACTTACCATTTTAAGCAAGTCGTCAGCGCGTCGTCGTCGTCAGTTTCAGAATTAAACTACTCACTTTTTCAAGTATTCAACATTTTCTAATTATTCACGCAATGAATTTGGATGAGCAAACAACAGGCATGAGTGTGTGTGTATAAACGATGCTAACTCCACCTGCGATGCTAACTCCACCTGCGATGCTAACTCCACCTGCGATGCTAACTCCACCTG
>BJKM01001626.1:0-7500 GCA_015082035.1 Chaenogobius annularis | reverse complement strand
GAGCCTTTACATTTGACATTAGAGCCTTTACATTTGACATTAGAGCCTTTAAATTTGACATTAGAGCCTTTACATTTGCCATTTAGAGCCTTTACATTTGACATTAGAGCCTTTACATTTGACATTAGAGCCTTTACATTTAACATTAGAGCCTTTAAATTTGACATTAGAGCCTTTACATTTGCCATTAGAGCCTTTCATTTAACATTAGAGCCTTTACATTTGACATTGGAGCCTTTAATTTAACATTAGAGCCTTTCATTTGACATTCAAGCCTTTATATTTGACATTAGAGCCTTTACATTTGACATAAGAGCCTTTATATTTGACATTAGAGCCTTTAATTTAACATTAAAGCCTTTAATTTAACATTAGAGCCTTTACATTTGACAATAGAGCCTTTACATTTGCCATTAGAGCATTTTTACATTTTAACATTAGAGCCTTTACATTTGACATTAGAGCCTTTTTACATTTGACATTTAGAGCCTTTTTAATTTGACATTAGAGCCTTTACATTTGCCATTAGAGCCTTTACATTTGACATTAGAGCCTTTACATTTGACATTAGAGCCTTTACATTTAACATTAGAGCCTTTAAATTTGACATTAGAGCCTTTACATTTGCCATTAGAGCCTTTCATTTAACATTAGAGCCTTTACATTTGACATTGGAGCCTTTAATTTAACATTAGAGCCTTTCATTTGACATTCAAGCCTTTATATTTGACATTAGAGCCTTTACATTTGACATTAGAGCCTTTATATTTGACATTAGAGCCTTTAATTTAACATTAAAGCCTTTCATTTAACATTAGAGCCTTTAAATTGCCATTAGACCTTTTACATTTAACATTAGAGCCTTCACATTTGATATTAGAGCCTTTACATTTAACATTAGAGTCTTTCATTTGACATTCAAGCCTTTATATTTGACATTAGACCCTTTACGTTTGAAATTTGAGCCTTTCATTTGACATTAGAGCCTTTAATTTGACATTAGAGCCTTTAATTTAACATTAGAGCCTTTCATTTGACATTAGAGCCTTTTTTTCATTTGACATTAGAGCCTTTCATTTGACATTAGAGCCTTTCATTTGACATTAGACAGAGCCTTTAATTTAACATTAGAGCCTTTCATTTGACATTAGAGCCTTTCATTTGACATTAGAGCCTTTAATTTAACATTAGAGCCTTTACATTTGACATTAGAGCCTTTCATTTGACATTAAGCCTTTATATTTGACATTAGAGCCTTTAATTTAACATTAGAGCCTTTCATTTGACAGTAGAGCCTTTACATTTGACATTAGAGCCTTTAAATTTGACATTAGAGCCTTTCATTGGACATTAGAGCCTTTAACATTAGAGCCTTACAATGTAAATTAGAGCCTTTGCATTTGACATTAGAGCCTTTCATTTGACATTAGAGCCTTTACATTTGACATTAGAGCCTTTCATATGACATTAGAGCCTTTAATTTAACATTAGAGCTTTTACATTGTAAATTAGAGCCTTTACATTTGACATTAGAGCCTTTCATTTGACATTAGAGCCTTTACATTGTAAATTAGAGCCTCTACATTTGACATTAGAGCCTTTAAATTTGACATTAGAGCCTTTCATTGGACATTAGAGCCTTTAATTTAACATTAGAGCCTTTACATTGTAAGTTAGAGCCTTTCATTTGACATTAGAGCCTTTACATTTTTGACATTAGAGCCTTTAATTTAACATTAGAGCCTTTACATTGTAAATTAGAGCCTTTACATTTGACATTAGAGCCTTTCATTTGACATTAGAGCCTTTAATTTAACATTAGAGCTTTTACATTGTAAATTAGAGCCTTTACATTTGACATTAGAGCCTTTCATTTGACATTAGAGCCTTTACATTGTAAATTAGAGCCTTTACATTTGACATTAGAGCCTTTCATTTGACATTAGAGCCTTTACATTGTAAATTAGAGCCTTTACATTTGACATTAGAGCCTTTCATTTGACATTAGAGCCTTTACATTTGACATTAGAGCCTTTCATTTGACATTAGAGCCTTTCATTTGACATTAGAGCCTTGTATATTTAGAGATGTGAACTCCATCACAGTTCAGTGCACTCCAGCGTCGTGTCATCTGCGTGCTGATCCTGCAGTGAAGAAGAAGACAGTGTAAGGGAGTGACCACCAGATGGCGCACTTGTGCTTTGTTCCCATGAAGAGGCCGTAATCACGTGGTTTTGGCCCGTTCGTGTCCCAGGTAACCATGACAACCTACCTGCTTCCATGTTATAAACGGACGTTAACTTTATTCCGAAGCGTCTGAGTAAATGTGGCCGCCTCATTCTGCACGTTCCTCAGTGCGAGAGGAGCGCCTCGTCTGGAGGAGCGTCCTCTCCACACCTCACACTGGCAGGAGACCACTGGGACCACTACAAGACCACTAAAAGACCACCGCTTCTATACTCTCTTGATCCTTGAGGGACATGATTGAGCTGCTGCAGTTTGAAACCTTCTAGATCTTGAAGCTGTTTTAAACTTGACCCTTAAAGAAGTGCAGCTGGACAGTTAAAGGGCAGAAGAAAAGGACTGTTCGATGTTGGCTTTTCTTGTAACCATGGAAACGGCTGACTGGCTACACACTTTTTACACCAAATGCAGAGAATGAGCGTGTCATCTGTGACTGAAACCAGAGGCAGAGGCCAGACTTCACCTGCTCCTCCTGGACTCCACCAGAGCTGAGGTGTGGCGGCCCTTCTGTCTGACCACAGTCTGCCCCGGGGCGGCTCTGGCGGTGAGGTGAAGGGAGGTCTCCTTCCTGCTCGACCTCTGAACTTCTCTCGGCTTCAGCTGAAGGATCCTCAGGACTTTCTGAAGCACAGATTTCATAGTTTTAATACAAATCTCACATTTCAAAACTCTGACAGTCCAAAAAGTGTCCACTTGGATTGAACTAAGCAAATCCAGTAGGTGGCGCCTCCTACTGGAGAATGGCCGCAGGTGATGATATTTCAGTATTTAAACTGAAGCTTCTCGTAAAAACATGACCAGAGACACGCCCTGTGCGGCTCTGCTACACAGAGACCGTAAAACATGTTATCAAAATTTTTCGATGCCCCTCAAGAGGACATCCCCCAAATTAGGTTGGTCGGGCGATCGCCCCAGGAGCAGTTTTTAAAGTGTGAAGTGTAAAAATGTGGACATTTCAGCAATATTGCGATTTTCCCATTGGCATTGTAATGGAAAAATGTCTTCTCAATCAATGTTGCAAATAATTTCATCTCTGTGAATCATATAATATGATCTTAGCTCCGCCCAATCGTGGGTCAAAACCTTGAGGGGCGTCCTCAATTGATTAGAGCTGATTTGATTGTAACAATGTGCGTACGTGTCGATGTATGTGACTGTCTATAAAAGGATGTTTTACTGTCATGTTCTGGAGGGAGGAAGGGAGAACTGACCTTGTCAGGGAAAGTGTTTTATTTACTGTGCACGAGTAAATAAAGATCCACCTGTTGAGAACGACAAACTCTGTTTACCTCTCTATTTCTTTGTACTTTTCCACAGAAATGCCACAACAATTTGGCGTCACGAACAGGATTCGGAGTCCCATCTTTCCTGTTAAAAAGCAGGGTGAACCAGGGGCCCCAGAAAAGTGGCGGTTTACAAATGACTCGAAAGCAGTAAATGAAGCTGTGGAACCAGTTGCAGCTGTAGTACCTAATCCATACACTAGTTTATGTCAGATTCCTTCAGAGGCAAAATACTTTACAGTTGTGGATCTGGCTAATGCGTTTTTCTCTGTCCCGGTTCATCAGGATTCACAGTTTTGGTTTCGCATTTGAATGGACAGAGGAGGCGGAGACAACTGAGTTGAAAATGGCCTTACAGAAGCCACCAACTCTAGGGTCACCTGACCCGACCCGACCATTCACACAGACTGTAGACGAACGAAACGGCTGCATGAGCTCTGTTTTGCTTCAGTCGCACGGGGGCTCCCTGCGGGGGGCTCCCTGCGGGGGCCTCCCTGCGGGGGCTCCCTGCGGGGGGCTCCCTGCGGGGGCTCCCTCCAACCTGTCGCTTACTTTTCTGCTAAACTGGACCCAGTAGCAGTCGGGATGCCACGATGTTTACTGCGGTCGCGGCAGCTGAAAAGGCGGTCCTGGCATCACGTGATCTAGTGGGTTCTGCTGAGCTCACACTGTTGGTACCACATGCTGTCTCTCTGATTTTATTGCTATTATTTCATCTGCTTCACGATGGCTTAGATATAACACTATTCTTCTTGAGTTGTCTAATGTCACAGTGAAATGGTGCACACAGCTTAACCCTGCCACACTCTTGCCCACCCCTGATGAAGGGGACCCTCACTGTTGCATTTCCGCCATTGAACAGATGTGCACTCCAAGACCGGCTCTGAAAGAAGAGCCACTCATTAACCCTCTCATTTCTCTGCACAGACTGCTGAATCGGGGGCTCTGACAGCTGCGTGCAAACTGGCGAAGGGTCAGTCCGTCACAATTTTCACAGATTCTCGCTGTGCGTTTGGTGTTTGCCATGACTGGTCTGGGTTGTGGCGACACAGGAACCTTTTAAATCAGATGGTAAACCGATTCTGAACTCCACACAGGTTGCAGGGCTCCTGGAGGAGATCTTGTTGCCATCTGAGATTGCTGTGTGCAAATGCCAAGCTCACACAAACCGAGATGACCAAATCTCACAAGGGGAAACAGCAGAGCAGGCTTCGCCCCCAAGGCCGCGTCTTATCTCTGCAGGCCAAAACAAAATGAATGTTTTGTGTCTCATAACACTTCTCTTGCAGAGTCCTTATCAGCCATGCAGGAGTTTGCCACGTCAGAGGAAATCTCTGTGTGGACTGAGGCTGGGGCTGTGAAGTGTGATGGCACATGGCTTGGACCAAATAAACCTTGCTTACCTAAACATTTTTTTTGGCAGATGGCGTTGATCTCACATGGCCGTGACCATGCATCAAAAGGGGGGATGGTGACTGCTGTGGGCCAAAATTGGTTCACGAAAGGCTTTACAATTTATGGCCAAAAGTTTTGTCAACTATTTGTTTAAACAACAATCCAGGTAGCGCAGAACAAGTCCCACAGGCAGCCCACCCACCCCCAGAAAGGCCGTGTGTGGGCACATGCAGATGGATTCCATTGAACTAACTCCATGCGAGGGCAAGAAGTTCTGTCTGGTGTTTGTTGATGTTTGGTCCCGGTCTGTGGAAGCTTTTCCATCTAAACATGCTTCTAGCAACGCAGTGGTCAAAGCTCTGATCACAGAGATTGTGCCACGCTGGGGCATTCCTGAAAACATGTCTAGTGACAATGGCAGCCATTTTGTAGCTAAGGTGGTGGAGGAGGCGGGTCAATTTCTGGGCATTGATCTCCGTAAACATACCTCTTATCATCCTGAATCATCAGGACTCGTCGAAAGGAGCAACGAGACGATCAAAACAAAACTGACTAAGATCTGTGAGCAAACAGGACTCTCCTGGGTCAAGGCGCTTCCACTCGCACTCATGTACATGCGTATGCGAGTACAGGCAGGATGTAAAATGAGTCCATTTGAAATTCTGTTTGCTCGCCCACCTAATATAGGCCTGAGCCCACCTAATACAGGCCTGAGCCCACCTAATATAGGCCTGAGCCCATATAGGCCTGAGCCCACCTAATATAGCCTGAGCCCACCTAATATAGGCCTGAGCCCACCCAATATAGGCCTGAGCCCACCTAATACAGGCCTGAGCCCACCAATACAGGCCTGAGCCCACCAATACAGCCTGAGCCCACCCAATACAGGCCTGAGCCCACCCAATACAGGCCTGAGCCCACCTAATATAGGCCTGAGCCACCTAATATAGGCCTGAGCCCACCTATAGCCCACCCAATATAGGCCTGAGCCCACCTCGTGGGTCAAAACCTTGAGGGGTGTCCTCAATTGATTAGAGCTGATTTGATTGTGACAATGTGCGTACGTATCGATGTATGTGACTGTCTATAAAAGGATGTTTACAGTCATTGTTCTGGAGTCAGGAAGGGAGAGCTGATCGTGTCAGGGAAAGTGTTTTATTTACTGTGCACGAGTAAATAAAGATCAAACCATTGAGAACGACAAACTCTGTTTACCTCTCTATTTCTTGGTACTTTTCCACAGAAATGCCACAACAGCATAACATTGGAAGTTTCATTCATCGCCACGGCGACGCCCTAAAGAATATGGTCATGCGTCAGCATTTCTGTAAAAAAAAATTTCTTTCGCGACCATTTTCATTTTTTTCACCATGAACAGGTCCAAGCTTCAATGGGAATTTAGAGGCCCCACCCATTTCTCCTGATATTTTACAAAACAGTTATTTTATAGAAAGATTCAAAAATAGTTCCTTCAGCTTGTTGTTTTTGAAGTTTCCAAGATCGTCATTTAGAACGTTCTGATCTCATCACGTCTGTGTTTGATGAAGAGCATTTTCTTCACTGTTTCCTGTCAAGTCGGATCATTCTTTTCTTGTAGCATTTTAAAACTCCCTTTTTGGAATGGTTTTCATCCATCTTCTTCCGCTTCATCCGGGGCCGGCTCGCGGGGGCAGCAGTCCAAGCAGGGACTCCCAGACTTCCCACTCCCACTCCCCCAGACACTTCCTCCAACTCCTCCGAGGAGGATCCCGAGGCGTTCCCAGGCCAGCCGAGAGACATAGTCCCTCCAGCGTGTCCTGGGTCTTCCCCGGGGCCTCCTCCGGTGGGACATGCCCAAAACACCAGGAGGCATCCGGAACAGATGCCCGAGCCACCTCAGCTGGAGGAGCAGCGGCTCTACTCCGAGCTCCTCCCGTGTGACTGAGCTCCTCCCCCTCTCTCTAAGGGACCAGCCCCCCTGAGGAGGAAACTCATTTCAACCGCTTGTATCCGCTACCTTGCCCTTTGGGTCACTCCCCAAAGCTCCTGACCAAAGGTGAGGGAGGAACGTAGACTGAGGTCAATGGAGAGCTTTGTCTTTGGACTCAGCTCCTTCTTCACCACAACAGTCCCATGCAGCGATCCAACTGTCAATCTCACGCTCCATCCTTCCCTCACTCGTGAACAAGACCCCGAGATACTTGAACTCCTCCACTTGGGGCAGGGACCACCCACCCTCCCAGAGAGGGCCTCGACCTCTCTTGCAGTGTCTCGCTCCTCGCTCGGCGTGTGAAAAGGAGATGTTTCAGGCTCCATACCCAGAAGTGTGTCGCAGAAGCTGATTGAAACTCCGCCCAGTGAATGTGTAACAAAGCTAAAGGCGTTGCTAGGACACTTCTGTGTGAGTTCTGACCTCTGTAGAACAGGAGAACTGCTGTAGATGACCTGTGCAAACAGCAGGGGTCAGTGTGGAGAAAAACACATGAGGATAATTCTGCTGTTCACTTACTTTCCTGTAGGGGGAGTCACCTGCAACATGATGAAGCAGAATGAGGTTAGCATGTTAGCATGTTAGCATGTTTTAGAACGTTGTCATGAC
>BJKM01001625.1:0-22468 GCA_015082035.1 Chaenogobius annularis | reverse complement strand
CGAGTAAAAACAACCTTCAGATCACAAAATGAACTTGATTTTTTTTTTTTTTTACTTTATATTCCACTTGTTTATTGAGTTAATAAAACTGTCACTATTTCAATAATTAATTTAATCAAATTATTATACAAATGATTGACAGTTAAAGGAATATTACAGCGTAACTCCAATGATTCAGCCAATCCAAAGGTATTATTCTCTATTTAAACATTGAGAGTTTTAAAACCCTTTTTCACCAAACTAATAATAATAGAATAATAATTAATATAATAATAATAACAATAATAATAATAAAGTCTGAAATATGAAGAGTTATGTTGTTAGAGTCCAGAGAAACACATCAGATATGATAGAAAAATAAAATACAAATAAATAAATAAATATTCTCTTTGCAGCTCATTCAATACTCTTAAACCGATATCAAAAGTAGAAATTCCTTTGAGTAGGTTGTAGCGACTGAGAAAGTATGTTATTTAAAGTAAGTACGAATCATTTTGTGTCAAAGGTTTCATCGATGTTTTGTTGTCGTTGTTGTGTTAATATGTGTGAAATGTGTATTCATTTGGAGTCTTTCATGAACGAAATAGAGCTTTTTTTACAGTGCGCAGAGCCGAGGAGAGAGAGGTGATGTCATCGCTTGGGTGCGATCCAATGGAGCGCGAGCGGGGAACAGAGGTGGCGGGGCTAGAGTCGGGTGTGTTTCGTGGCCACTGCAGCATCATTCAAGAGCCAGAAAAGACCAGACAAACCAGAGCGAGAGCCAGAGCGAGACCAGAGCGAGACCAGAGCAGACCAGGCGAGACAGAGCGAACCAGAGCGAGACCAGAGCGAGACCAGAGCTGAGAACCAGAGCGGACCAAGAGCGAGACCAGAGCGAGACCAGAGCGAGACCAGAGCCCGAGGACGTAGGCACAGGAGCTAAGGACGCAGGGAACGAGGACGTGCCGAGGGAGCGAGAGACGGCAACAGGATCTACGAGTAGAAGAAGAAAGAAGAGCCACGAGCCGACGTCCTACGAAAAGAAGGAAGAAGAAAGAAAGAAGAAGGAAGAAGAAAGAGGCAAGAGCAGGGAGCCGAGGTAAGGAAACCACAAAAGGGATTCTCCTGTCCGGCAACAGGATGTGACCTGACGACCGACCGGACTACGACCGGACTTACGACCAGACAGAGACAGGTGTGTGGAGACGGTCTGACAGGACTTGAGACAGTCGGGACAGGTCTGGGACAAGGGACTACAGACAGGGACTGAGACAGGACTGAGACGGGTTCTGAGGACAGGTCTGGGACAGGATGACGACAGGACTGAGACAGTCCTGGGACAGACTGAGACAGGACCTGGAACAGCACTAAACAGGTCCAGACCAGGTCTAGGTGAAGGCTAAATACCACAACCACAATCTTAGGGTTAAACCAGGGCGAAAGTTGGACTAAACCAGATTTAAAACAAGGAGTAAATTACTAGAGACTGGGTAAATCAGGCAGGAAACCATGTCTAAAACCAGGGTCTAAAACCAGTCTAAAAACCAGCGACTAAACCAGGTCTAAACCAGGACAACCAGGTCACCCACCAGGTCCACACACAGGTCCACACCAGCGTCCACACCAGGCACACCAGGGTCCACACCAGGTCAGGACCAGGTCCACACCAGGTCACACCAGGTCTAGACCAGGTCCACACCAGTCCACCCAGGTCCACACCAGGTCCACACCAGGTTCCACACCAGTTTTCCACACCAGGTCTACCATGGTCCACACCAGGTGCCACACCCAGGTCCACACCAGGTCCACACCCAGGTCCACACCAGGTCCACACCAGTCTAACCAGGTCCACACCAGGTCCACACCAGGTCCACACCAGTCCAACACGAGGTCCACACCAGGTCCACACCAGGTCCAGACCAGGTCTAGGACCCTGTGGCGCTGGCGGGCACAGGCGTGAGTGAAATGGTCCGGGGTTTTATTGATGATCTCTTACATAATCACAGACATGAACCTTCTGTCTTGTTTATAGAGTCTGAACTACTCTGCTCCTCTTTTCACCAGGAACTAAACCAGGACTAAAACCAGGACTAAACCAGGACTAAACCAGCTCAGGACTAAACCAGCACGGCAGGACCAAAACCAGGATCTAAACAGGGACTAAACGACAAACCAGGAAACTGCTAAACCAGGATTAAAAACCAGAATCTAAACCAGAACCAGGACTAAACCAGGACTAAAACCAGGACTAAACCAGGACTAAACCAGCGACTAAACACAGCAGATCTAAAACCAGGTCTAAACCAGAACTTAAAACCAGGACTAAACCAGGACAGAACTAAACCAAGGCTAAACCAGGCTAAACCATCTAAACAGGTCTAAAACCAGGGACTAAACCCCAGGGCTAAACCTCTTTACATGGTTGCATTGGCAACGTGTCTAAACGGTTGAAAAAGACTGTACGATGTTCAATCCTTCAGGCCTGAGGCCTTCAGCCGAGTTCTTCTGCCTGAGGTCCTCAGTCTGAGGTCCTTCAGCCTGAGGTCCTTCAGCCTGAGCGTCCTTCGCCTGAGTCCTTCAGTCTGATGTTCTTCAGCCTAGCGTTCTTCAGTCTGAGTCCTTCAGCCTGAGGTTCTTCAGTCTGATGTTCTTCAGTCTGAACGTTGCTTCAAGCATGAGGTTCTTCAGTTCTGACGTTCTCAGCTGATGATGTTCTTCAGTCTTGACGTTCTCCACCTCTGATTATGAAACCTCGAGCTCATTCATGAGTTCCTGTTGGCTGTCGTGGTGGGTGAAAACATCTTTATGGATCCTTTCTTCTGCCTTCTCCAGCTGCGTGTTTAGGTATTAATATTGAAATGGAGCAGCACTATAAGACATTGTGTTTTTAAATTATTCACTGGCGGTCGATGTCGGACTCCTGAGCTCAGGCTCGACGGACCAAAACACCAAGACAGGACTGACTAAATCAGACTAAAGCAGGTCTTCAACGAATTATTGGTATGTCATTGTGTTAGTTTCTAAACTTGTGTTGGGTTGAGGAGCTTTGGCGAGGATCCTCTGGATTTAGTTACAGATACTGATACTGTGAAATTTTTTTACTTGTGTATTTTGTGACGTATTGGTCCAATACTTTACATGTTTGCTGCAATTTGAAACCCAATGTCAATTGTGGTCTCTAGTAGTATAGTTAGTAGTAGTATAGTTAGTAGTAGTAGTAGTTATAGTAGTTAGTAGTAGAAACTGTCTTGTCTGAGCGAGAGAGAGAGAGAGAGAGTATTATAGATCTATGGGGAGAGAGGAGAGAGAGTATTGATTATGGGGAGAGAGTATTGACCTCATGGGGGAGAAGTATTAGACCTATGGGGGAGAGAGTATTAGACCTATTGGTGGAAGGTGAAGAGAGTATTAGACCTATGGGGGAGAGATTATTAGACCTATGGTGGGATGAGAGAGTGTGTAGACCTATGGGGAGAGAGAGTATTGAGATCTACTGGGGAGAGACGTGGAGAGTATTAGACTTATGGGGGAGAGAGTAAGCCATGGGGGAGAGAGTAGTTAGGACCTATGGGTGAGAGCACGTATTAACTATGGGGGAAGAGAGAAGATAGTAGACCTATGGGGGAGAGAGAGAGAATGTATTAGATCTATGGGGAGAGAGAGAGTATTAGATTCTGAGGGGAGGAGAGGAGTATCCTAGACCTATTGGGGGAGAGAGTATTAGACCTATGGAGAGCGTGAGATGAGAGTATTACAACCTATGGGGGAGAGAGTATTAGACCTATGGGGGGAGAGAAGTATGTAAGAATCTGATGGGGGGGAGGTGGAGAGTATAACCTCATGGGGAGAGAGTTATTAGACCTATGGGAGAGAGAGAGTATGAGACCTATGGTGAGAGAGTATTGAGACCATGGGGGAGAGAAGTATTAGATCTATGGGGAGAGAGTATTACACTAGTGGGGGAGAGAGAAAGAGCAGTATGAGACCTATGGGGAGGAGTATCTAGACCTGATGGGGGAGAGAGTATTTAGACCTTATGTTTGGGGGAGAGAGAGAGAGTATTAGACCTATGGGGGAGAGAGAGAGAGAGATTAGATCTATGGGGAGAGAGTATTAGAACCTTATGGGGGGAGAGTATTAGACATATGGGGAGAGGAGTATTAGACCTTGGGGTGAGAAGAAGAGTATTAAGACCTATGGGGAGAGAGAGTATTTAACCTATGGGGAGGAGGAGTATTTAGACCTATGGGAGACGAAGAGTATTGACCTATGGGGAGAGAGTATTAGACTATGGGGAGAGAGAGTATTAGACCGTATGGGAGAGAGAATATTAGACTAGGGGAGAAGAGTATTAGACCTATGGGAGAGAGGTATTAGGACCTATGGGAGAGAGAGTGATTAGACCTATGGAGGGTTAGCGAGGGGGATGAAGTATAGAACCTATGGAGGGAGAGAAGTATGTAGACCTATGGGGGAGAAGGACGAGAGTATTAGACCTTGATGGGGTTTGACAGGGGGAAGAGTATTAGACCTGATGGGGGAGAGAGTATTAACCTATGCGAAGCGGGATACAGGAGAGAGATTGTTGGGGGGCATTATTAGACCTATGGGGGGATAAGTATTAGAACCTATAGGGGGAGAGACATAGAGTATTGAGACCGATGGAGAGGATAGACCTGGAAGAGTAGAAGCAATTGTAGAACCTATGGGGAGAGTAGTTTAGACCTATGGGGGGAGAGAGTATTAGGACTCATATTGGGGGGAGAGGAGTATTAGAAGCCTATGGGGTGAGAAGGAGTATTAGACTAATAGGGGGGGATGAAGAAGTATTAGACCTATGGGAGAGGAGAGTATTAGACCTATGGCGGAGAGAGAGTTTAGAACCCTATGGGGGAGAGTGAGAGGTGGGAGACGTTTCTTTTCCACTGTTCTGAACAATGGCCAAATGGACAAGACCAAACAAACCTTTCACTTTTTGAAAATATTTACCGCTGGGCCCGGCCCAACCCAAACAAACATGCCACTGCACCGAAGACGGAAACCACGGCAACCGCAGGAAACGAACACCATTTCAAATGTTTGAGAAGAAACACAAAGCTGTTTGTCCGGCCCTCCACACGACCCCCTTAAACTCTTTTCTTCTGTCGTGTCGTCAGATTTAGCACTAAACGTTTTCATTGATGTCGTTTTGCTTTATGTAACAAGCAGAACGTGATTAGAACCATGTTTCATGAGCTGCCATCGCATTTTCTGGTGGCCAAATATTGCACTTCACGTAATGCAGACCTGACTGTCGCTGTCGTCCGCTGAGGGCTTTTAATAAGAAATAAAGGTTGAAATATGGAGCCTGAGGGCTGTTTAGCTGAAGAACATTTACCTAATCCAGCGTTGAAGTATGGAGAAACACCAGAAACGGCTTTTGCTTCACGGACGCGTCCGGTCTAAAAAGAACCTGTTCAGGACTGGTTCTAGCCAGAGCGTTATAATGGTACGACGAATACATTTGTGTAATGGCGGTTCAAACCTCCCGAGCGGCATTGCTTGTCCTCCTCTTCACGTTGCTCCTCGTCGCGTTGTCTCTCGCGTTGTCCTCTTCCGCTGTTGTCCTCTCCTCTTCTACGTTGTCCTCTTCCTTTCACGTTTGTCTATTCCTCTTCACGTTGTCCTCTTCCTCTTCGCGTGTCCTCTTCCTTTCGCGTTGTCCTCTTTTCCTCTTCACGTTTTGTTCCTCTTCCGCTTGTCCTCTATCGCGTTGTTCCTGCTTCCGTTGTCGCTCTTCCTCTTCACTTCTCTCCTCTCGCGTTGTCCTCGTGCGTTGTTCCTCATTCGCGTTGTCCTCTTCGCGTTGTCCTTCTCCTTTCACGTTGTCCTCTTCCTCTTCGCTTGTCCTCTTCGCGTTGTCCTCCTTCGCATTGTCTTTCTTCGTTGTTTCTTCTTGGGAAAACAATCTATTCATTATAATTAGAGAGCTTCTTCCGTCCCACTGTTCAACAAAAGAGCAAAACGCAACACGGCTTACATGGAGAAGAAGAAGGCTTCAAAACGCTTCAATGTGTTTAGCTTAAGCAGGAATGTTAACGTTAGCTGCAGGCTAAATGTTACCGCAACATGTTTCTATTCTTTTTGAATGGATTTCATTCAATTCTGTTCATTCTTTCCGGACCCATTCAGTTTTCAAGCGAGAAAATCACATTTGTAAAACCAGTTTTCGCTCCAGTTTGCAGATGTCTTCCTACTTAAATCTAACTGATTGAAGGACATATGCTCTACGCAACTTAACAAAACTTCACAAACTTCATGATTTATTCTTTTGGATAGATCTCTCTAGTTAGATTTATTTACTTTGTGGGGCTAGACTTTTTTATTTTAAAGTTTTAACTAAGTATGTCCAAAAATCAAAGGTTCATTAAAGCTCAAACCAGTCAGAAACACGTTAGATTCCCCATAAAAACTGACATTTTGGGACTGTTTTGTTGACATTTGAGAAGGCTCGAAGTCGTTTTTTATTGTTCATTTGAAGCGTTGCCTGAATTGTCCTCTGACCTTTCGATTCCAGGGGTTTTGTGACTTTTACAGCCGCGTCCTTGTCCTCTGCAGAAAGAGACCTTTGTGTTCGGACGTGAGAGGAACGTCCGTCATGTCTGCTTCCCCTCTGTCCTTCACATGCAGAAAGACACAGGAAACAGCTCATAATTACCCTGATTATTAAAGGAGACGCGTCATGATTTAAGTACTTTATGTTTCAACAATAACACAAGTTTACAGTTTGTTCATTATAAACCGCAATATTAATTAAAACGGCTTTAAAAAAATAATATAAACTCATCCATCGACTTCCTGTTCAAAACTGTGAAAGCCCCGCCTCTTCACAAGTGACAAGCCCCGCCTCTTCACAGTGACATTTCCCCGTAACAAGCAGCACACATTGTCATTCACATGTTTTTATTTTTAGAAAGTGGTCGACCTCGGAGTCTTAATGTTCAAATAATCATGCGCTCTACAGAGATGTGGGCGGGGCTAGGGGGCGAGGTGAAAACAGGACGAAAAACCGGATTAACTCAGACAGCCAGGAATCAATCAAACTGTAACGTGGAGGAAACACTGCTGTAACAAAAGATCATTAAAGTGGATTTTGCAGAAGTGTAAAGCAGAAAAACAGTTGTGGGTAGAAAACATTTCCCTGAGGAGAGCGATATTGACGTGAATATCTCGATATTTTAAAGCATCAGAATGAGCTCAAATGAGTGTGTGTAGAAGTCTTGTTGAGGTTCGAGTGTCATAAAAGCCATAAAGCGAACCACAAAAGCGCCGAAATATCACGTCGTACTCTTGTTTTGGGAGATTGAACTAAACGTGTCCGTCTTTTCTCAATATTCAAACTTGAATCTCCAAAACAATAACTGCGATATTGACAATTTTACAATACATTTCCCAACTGCTTGAAATGATTTATACTCTCTTAAATCATGTCTGACAAAATCGTAAAATCAAATCAGACAAATTAACTCAATTAAATGTAAATATGCGTGATTTTCTGTTTCATTGTTTTAATATGTACAACAAAAACAAGACAGAACCAGAGAACTAGACAAAAATGATACTAATGATAATAAAAAGAAGAAAAAAACATATATATATTTAAAAAAATTATAAATAATGAAAAAAATATAAATAATAATAATAATAATAATAATAATAATAATAATAATAAATAATAATAATAATAATAATAATAATATTAATAATAAATATGTATGATTTTCTGACCCAGTTCCATAAGTGGAGCTCTGTGTCTTTAAACGTCACAGGGTCGCTTGCTTGTGCTTGTGCTTGTGCTTGTGCTTGTGCTTGTGCTTGTGCTTGTGCTTGTGCTTGTGCTTGTGTTGGCGTTGTAAAACCATGTTATATTTATCATTATATTTATCTGTAGTTTTTGCGATCGGCTTTGCGACTTATGGAACGTCGCGCAGCGCGTTCTTTTTGTGTTCTTTGTGTTCTTTGTGAGTCGACACACTGAACACACACAACACTTAGTACACACAACATTTAGGGACTTGCACACACTTTGAATGCAAAATAATCACACTTCTGGACCAATGAGTGGCTTCAGCTCGTGTGTCGATGTGTGAGGTGAAGGAGCAGCTTTTAGGCAGGATTAGCAGCTGGAGGAGGGTCTTTGGGCTAATCCCTTCACAAGCGACTAATCTAAAACACACATGTGGCCACGCGGAGCACCCGAGGAGCACCCGAGGAGCACCCGATGAGCACCCGAGGAGCACCCGAGGAGCACCTGAGGAGCCCACCCGAGGAGCACCCGAGGAGCACCCACAGAGCACCCACTGAGCACCCACCAGAGAGAGAGAACGTGGAGGACCAGAGAGAGAGAACATGAGTCCATGAACATGGAGACCAGAGAAGAGAGAACGTGGAAGAGAACCAGAGAAGAGAGAACCGAGGACCAGAGAAGAGAGAACATGGAGGACCAGAGAAGAGAGAACATGGAGGACCAGAGAGAGAGAACAGGACCAGAAAGAGAGAGAACATGGAGGACCAGAGAAGAGAGAACATGGAGGACCAGAGAGAGAGAACATGGAGACAGAGAGAGAGAGAACATGGAGGACCAGAGAAGAGAGAACATAACATGGAGGACCAGAGAAAGAGAACATGGAGGACCAGAAAGAGAGAACATGGAGGACCAGAGAAGAGAGAACATGGAGGACCAGAGAAGAGAAACATGGAGAGAGAAGAAGAGAAGACCAAGACCAGAGAGAGAGAACGTGGAGGACCAGAGAAGAGAGAGGACATGGAGGACCAGAGAAGAGAGAACATGGAGAGACAGAGAAGAGAGACATGGAGGACCAGAGAAGAGAACATGGAGGACCAGAGGAATGGAGGAAGAGAGAGAGACAGAGGAACACGTGGAGACCAGAGACCATGGAGACCAGGAGGACCAGGAGAAAGAGACCATGGAGGAACCAGAGAAGAGAGACCATGGAGGACCAGAGAAGAGAGACCGATGGAGGACCAGAGAAGAGAGACCATGGAGGACCAGAGAAGAGAGACCATGGAGGACCAGAGAGAGAGACCATGGAGACCATGGAGGACCAGAGAAGAGAGAACATGGAGGACCAGAGAAGAGCATGGCGACCTCCACACACGCGCCTTTGTCCTGTTTGTGTGAGGCGCCGTCAGTTCAGACAGAGGAGACTTTATCTGACGATCGCTCATAAACAGTGTTACAGTCACTTCAAATGTCACTGCCCCAGAACAGAACATCCAGAAGAATCCAGAAGAATCCAGAAGAATCCAGAAGAATCCAGAAGAATCCAGAAGGATCCAGAAGAATCCAGAAGAATCCAGAAGAATCCAGAAGAATCCAGAAGAATCCAGAAGAATTCCAGAAGTTCTGACACGAGTCTGAGTCAGGCCTGTCACTCACACGTCGCACACATGACCCTTTGTCTTTGTTACCACGTCTAAACCAGCGAGGTCTAAAAATGAAAGTTCAAAACAGGTTTTGGACCCACAGTCTAAAAACGTCTGACGCAGGATATACGTCTAAAACAGGTCTAATTTGCACTGCACTGGACTGTCCCTAAAAATTCAGAAGTAAAAACATAAAACAGGTCTAAAACCAGGTCTAAACCAGGTCTAAACAGGTCTAAAACAGGTCTAAAACAGGGACTCTAAACCAGGTCTAAAGCAGGTCTAAAAAACAGGTCTAAACAGGTCTAAAACAGGACTAAAACAGGACCTAGGACCAAAGCAGGACTAAAACAGGACTAAACCAGGTCTAAAGCAGGACTAAACCAGTCTACAGACTAAAGCAGGACTAAAGCAGGTCTAAAACAGGAACAGGTCTAAAAACGGGACTAAACCAGGTCTAAAGCAGGTCTAAAAGGACTAAAACCAGGTCTAAAAACAGGACAGGTCTAAACAGGTCTAAAAAACCAGGACAAACAGACTAAACCAGACCTAAAACAGGTCTAAAAAACAGGTCTAAACAGGACTAAACCAGGACCAAAGCAGGACTAAAACAGGACTAAAACCAGGACTAAACAGGTCTAAACAGGACTAAACCAGGTCTTAAAGCAGGACCTAAAACCAGGTCTAAAACAGGACTAAAGCAGGTCTAAAACGGGACTAAACCAGTCCAGGTCTAAACAGGTCTAAACCAGGTCTAAAACAGGACTAAGCAGGTTCTAAAAAAACGGGGTCTAAAGCAGGTCTAAACCAGGTCTAAACAGGACTAAACCAGGTCTAAAGCAGGATCTAAACCAGGTCTAAAACAGTAAAACAGTCTAAAACAGGTCTAAACCAGTCTAAACCAGGTCTAAAACAGGTCTAAAAACAAAAAACTCTAAAACAGGTCTAAAGCAGGTCTAAAACAGGTCTAAAAAACAGGTCTAAACAGGACTAAAACAGGACTAAACCACGACCAAAGCAGGTCTAAAACAGGACAAACCAGGTCTAAGCAAAGGACTTAAACCAGACAAAGCAGGACTAAACGAGGACTAAACCAGGTCTAAACAGGACTAACCAGGTCAAAACAGGACTAAGCAGGTCTAAAACGGGACTAAACCAGGACTAAAGCAGTCTAAAACACCGGTCTAAAACAGGACTAAACCAGTCTAAAACAGGACTAAAGCAGGACTAAACCAGGTCTAAAGCAGGTCTAAAACAGGACTAAAAGCATAAGGGACTAATTAAACAAAGCCAAAACCAGGATACAACTCAAAAGCGAGACTAGCACTGAACAAAGACTAAAACCGAACTAAATGAGTCTTTGCTGTCTCCATCTTCCAGCTTTTGACCCGGTCTGAAAACGTCGCCTGGGAAACGGGGGAAGCCTTTTTTTTTTTAGCCTCGGGAGGTTTTTAAATCCTCTGGTCCTAATGCTGTTTCAGATGACATCACCACATCGTCATGGCGCCCAGGGGCTTCAGGCGTTCAGGGGGTTTGAAGGTCTGAGCTTTTTGTGTCTGGCGCGCGATAAATGTACGTTAAATTAAAGCGTGAACTGGAGTCCTCCGCTTCTTCTGGGAGTTCGCGCCGATTGGTTAAACCCACCTGTCACTCACTCGGAGCGGGACGGAGGCGGAGCAATGGAGTTTGACCCGGGAAACAGGGTTCGCCACGATACGATAACGATACGAAGGAAGGAGAAGCAGAAGGAGAAGAAGGAGAAAGAAAGAGAAGGAGAAGGAGAAAGAGAAGAAGGAGAAGAAGGAGAGAGAAGAAGGAGAAAGAGAAGAAGTGAGAGGAGAAGAAGGAGAAAGAGAAGGAGAAGAGAGGAGAAGAAGGAGAAGCGAGAAAGAGGAGGAAGGAGAAGAAGGAGAAGAAGGAGAAGATAAGAGAAGGGGAAGGAAGGAGAAGAGAGAAGGAGAAGGAGAAAGGAAAAAGAAGGAGAAGGAAGAAGGAGAAAGAGGAAGAAGGAAGGAGAAGGAGAAGCGAGAAGAGTAGGAAAGAGAAAGAAGGAGAAGGAGAGAGAAGGAGAAAAGGCAGAAAAGAGAAGGAGAAGGAGAGGAGGGAGAAGAAGGAGAAGGAGGAAGTGGAGACGACTCAAAGACAAAAGTGTGGAAAAAGAGCGAAAAGAGCTCGAGTTCAGTCGAGTTTTCAAAAGGTTTGATGAGCCGTTTGACTGAGTAGGAAAGAACCGGGTTCCTCCTGATCCAAAGGGCTCCATGGTCTTCAGTCTGGGTTTGAATGAGACCTAGGTCCTGGTAGTCTGGTTCAGACCGGTTTGAGACCACAGTTTAAAGACCAGTTTAAGACCAGGCCTAGACTTGGATAAACATTGGAAACCAGATTCAAGATTCTGATCAGTTTGACTCGTCTATAATCTATTGTACCCAGAACTAAACCAGGACTAAACCAGGACTAAACCGAACTAAACCAGGGACTAAACCAGACTAAACCAGGGACTAAAGCAAGGTGACTTAAACCAGGACTAAACCAGCGACTAAACCAGGACTAAACCAGGTATAAACCAGGACTAAACCGAGGACTAAACCAGTATAACCCAGGTATTTAAACAGAACAAACCAGGACTAAACCAGGACAAACCTAGCGACTAAACCAGGACTAAACCAGACTAAACAAAAGGACTAACCAGAACGAAACCAGGACTAAACCAGAAAACTAAACCAAAACTAAAGCAGAACTAAACCAGGACTAAACCAGAACTAAAGTCAGACAAACCAGAACTAAAGCAGGACTAAACCAGGAAAACCAGAAAACTAAACCAGACTAAACCAGAACTAACCAGAACTAAACCCAGGACTAAAACCAGGGACTAACCAGGACTAAAACCAGGATAAACCAGACTAAACCAGGACCAAAGCAGTGACCAAACCAGACTAAACAGGACTAAACCATAACAAACCAGACTAAACCAGGGGACTAAAACCAGGACTAACCAGAACTAAACCAGGACTAAACCAGGGGACTAAACCAGAACTTAAACCAGGACTAAACGCAGGAACTAAACCAGGGACTAAACCAGAACTAAGCAGGACTAAACCAGGACTAAACCAGAACTAAACCAGCGACTAAACCAGGACTTAAACCAGAACTAAACCAGACTAAACCAGAACTAAACCAGACATAAACCAGGACCTAAACCAGGACTAAAGCAGGACTAAACCAGGAACTAAACAGAACTAAAAAACCAGGACTAAACCAGAACTAAACCAGAATTAAAACCAGGACTAAACCAGAACTAAACCAGACTACCACCAGCGACTAAACCAGGACTAAAGCAGGACTAAACCGGAACGTTACCCAGAACTTAAACCAGGACTAAACCAGAACTAAACCAGGACTAAACCTCGGAACTTACTCAGAACTAAACCAGGACCTAAACCAGAACTAAACCAGAACTTACCCAGAAACTAAACCTGAACTAAAACCCAGGACTAAACCAGGACTAAAGCAGGACTAAAAAGCAGGACTAAACCACAGGACTTACCCAAAACTAAAACCAGGACTAAACCAAGAACTAAACCAGATTAAACCAGGGACTAAAACCAGAACTTATCAGAACTAAACCAGAATTTACCCAGAACTAAACCAGGACCTAAACCAGGGACTAAACCAGGACTTAAACCAGAACTTACTCAGAACTTAAACCAGAATTTACCCCAGAATTAAAACCAGACTAAACCAAAACATAACCAGAAGCTTACCAGAACTATTACCAGGACTAAACCAGGACTAAACCAGAACTAAACCAGGAACTAAACCAGGTCTAAACAAGACTAAACCAGAACTTTACCCCAGAACACTATACCAGGACTAAACCAGACTAAAACCAGAACTAAACCAGGACTGAACCAGGTACTTCAACCAGGACTAACCAGTACTAACCAGGACTAAACCAGGACTAAACCCAAAACTTTAAACCAGAACTAAACCAACTAAAACCAGAACTAAACCAGGACTAAACCAGCGACTAAACCAGGACTGAAACCAGAACTAACCAGACTAAACCAGAAACTTACCAGGACTTAAACCTCGAATTACCCAGACTAAACCAAGAACTTAAAACCAGTCACTAAACCAGAACTTACTCAGAACTAAACCAGATTTACCAGATAAGACTAAACCAGGGACTAAAGCCAGGACCTAAATCAGACTACCGCTACAAACTAAACCAGAACTAAAACCAGAAGCTAAACCAGGACTACAACCAGACGAAACCAGAACTTAACCCAGGACATAAACCAGGACTAAACCAGATCTCAAACCAGGACTAAACCAGAACTACCCAGGACTAAACCGGGAACTTACCAGAACTAAACCAGGACTAAACCAGGACTAAACCATAACTAAACCAGACTAAACCAGGTCTAAACCAGGACTAAACCAGGACTAAACCAGAACTAAACCAGAAACTAAACCAGAACTAAACCAGGACTAAACCAGAACTAAAACCAGGACTAAACCAGTTCTAAACCAGGACTAAACAAGGACTAAACCAGAACTTACCCAGAACTATACCAGGACTCAACCAGAACTAAACCAGGACAAAACTAGAACTAAACCAGGACTAAACCAGAACTTACCCAGGACTAAACGGAACTTACCCAGAACTAAACCAGAACTAAACCAGTACTAAACCAGAACTTACTCAGAACTAAACCAGAATTTACCCAGAACTAAACCAGGACTAAACCAGGACTAGCCCAGGACTAAAACCAGGACTTACCGAAAACTAAACAGAACTAAACCAGAACTTAAACCAGGACTAAACCAGAACTAAACCAGAACTTACCCAGAACTAAACCAGGACTAAACCAGAAGACTAAACCAGGACTAAACCAGAACTTACCCAGGACTAAACCAGGAACTTACCCAGAACTAAACCAGACTATACCAGCTCTAAACCAGGTCTAAACCAGGACTCAACCAGGTCTAAACCAGGACTAACCAGCTCTAATCCAGGTCTAAACCAGGACTAAACCAGGTCTAAACCAGGACTAAACCAGGACTAAACGCAGAACTAAACCAGAACTAAACCAGAACTAAACCAGGACTAAACCAAACTAAACCGGGACTAAACAGTTCTAAACAGGACTAAACAAGGACTAAACCAGAACTTACCCAGAACTATACCAGGACTCAACCAGAACTAAACCAGGACAAACTAGAACTAAACCAGGACTAAACCAGAACTAAACCAGAACTTACCCAGGACCAAAAAGGACTAAACCCAGTCCAAACCTGGTCTAAACCCAGTCTAAAGCCAGACTTGAGCGCAGGGAGTGGCAAGTGAGTGGGAAGGACAGGCTGGGGGATGGGGAAAAGGAGGGGGCTCGTGGGGGATGGGGCAGCCGTTACCATGGGACGGAGAGGGATGCTCCTGTCAGATTGCCCTCCCGTCCTCCTGTTGTGCTTCACAGACGGAGCGGGGCCAATGCTCTGCACATGTTGGAGAAATACACAAAACGACGCACACAACGCGGTCATGGAAACAAACAAACAAACAAAACAAACAAACAAACAAACGACTGAAGGCGCTTTGTGCCACTGACAGTCGTTCTGAAGCAGCAGAAAGCCACGAAATGCAGAGATATCGTTCAAAAAACATTGAGCTGCCGTAAATAAACCCAATGAAACTGAGCCATAAATCACACGTCGACTGCTCGGGGGCTCTGGAGGGCTAAAAATAAATTTGTGTTGATAATATTTTTGCTTATTCTGCTTCTTTTGGAGCCATGCACAGTGTCGCCCGCGTTTGTGTTCGTTTCAGACGGGGTCCAACTCCATGTCCCAAATGAGACTATTTATCAAAACTCCACAGCTCAGAAGCCTCACGAATGCAACAAAGACCTGGTTTAGGCCTGGTTTAGACCTGGTTTAGACCTGGTTTAGACCTGGTTTTAGACCTGGTTTAGTCCTGGTTTATCCTGGTTTAGTCCTGGTTTAGACCTGGTTTAGACCTGTTTAGACCTGGTTTAGTCTTAATAAATAATCTAAATAAATAATAAATCCGACATGATAAACAAATGCAGCTTTCTGATTGGGAGAAGTCGACTTTCTCGACGCTGTGTCGTTAATTAGCTCAGAAAGGAACTAATAGGAGTCTGAACTGGAGCCAGAGCGGCTCCGGCCCCCTGCTCCGGCCCCTGCTCCGGCCCCTGCTCCGGCCCTGCCCCGCCCCTGCTCGGCCGGGAGAGCCACATCGCAGCGTTCACTCCCACACGAGGGATAAATCTGATAAGGATCAAATGAACCTGTTTCAATTCAGATTCACTTCTTCCTGTGGGTGAGGGCGGGGCGGAGGGTGAGGCCGGGGGTCGAGGGTGAGGGGGGCGAGGCGTGAGGGGGGCGAGGGAGAGGGTGGAGGGCGGGGGTGAGGGCCGGGGCCGAGGGTGAGGCCGGGAGTGAGGGCCGGGGGAGCGGAGGCCGGGGGGCGAGGGTCGAGGGGCGGGCGAGGGTGAGGCGGGGGCGAGGTGAGGCCGGGGCCAAGGGTGAGGGGGGGCGAGGGAGAGGGTGAGGCGCGGGGGTGAGGCCGGGGCGAGGGTGAGGCCGGAGCGAGAGTGAGGGGGGGTGAGGGTGAGGGGGGGGGAGGTGAGGAGCGATAGAGGGGGGCGGGGTGAGGCCGGGGCGAGGTGAGGCCGGAGCGAGGGTGAGGCCGATGAAGAGGAGGACCAGCGAAAGACGAGCTGAAGCAGAGGATTTCAGGCGCAGAAACGACAGAAACGTTTTGTCTTTTCGTACCGGGATTTACCGGGAAAGGCAGATTTACGGTGCTTTGATCTCACTGCGAGGCTGATATTTCACGCTCTCTTCTGATACATAAATAATTTAATCACATTTTTCAATATTTTTTCAGATTTTGACATTGTGATTTATTTATTTTTTGTCGCGATATCGATTATTGCATCCACCGATAATTGCGATTCTGATACTTTCGTGATGCATTGTGAAGCTCCGACTAAGGGTTGTGCTAACATATCGGAAAATATATACATGGTGATACTAGATTTGGTGATACAGTATCGATATTGTGGGCTGCTGTATCGATATATCCCCACGAGTCATTTTTGGTATAATTTATGTCACTGATTTCAAGTGTTTCATGGTGAGTTTGTTGCACGTCGTGGTTTAAGAAAACAGCGATATTTCGTAGAATATCATGAGCGATATATTGAATATCGCATGTAGCGCAAAATCATGTCGTTATTGTATTGTGTGCCGCGTCTCGTGTGTCATATCCTGCGGCGTACCGTGTGGCGTACCATGTGTCGTATTGTATCGTGTGTTGCATCGTTATTGTATCGTGTGTCGTATCGTGTGTCGTATCGTGTGTCGTATCGTGTGTCGCATCGTACCGTATCGTGCGTGCGTATCGCGTATCGAAACGTGTTTTGTTTGTATTGTGTGTCGCTCGTTATGTATCGTTACCGTATCGTGTGTCATACCGTGCGTCGTTGTGTGTGGTACCGTGTTTGTATCGTATGTCGCATCATTATCGCATCGCGTGTCGCACCTGGTCATAGGCGCGTCTGTTTCGTATCGTAGTTATCGTTCGTTCGTATCGGTTATCGTTATCGTATCGTTATCGTATCGTTATCGTATCGTTATCGTATCGTTTCGATCGTTATCTATGCGTTATCGTATCTTATCGTATCGTTATCGTATCGTATCGTATCGTTATCGATCGTGGCGAACCCTGTTTCCCGGGTCAAACTCCATTGCTCCGCCTCCGTCCCGCTCCGAGTGAGTGACAGGTGGGTTTAACCAATCGGCGCGAACTCCCAGAAGAAGCGGAGGACTCCAGTTCACGCTTTAATTTAACGTACATTTATCGCGCGCGCCAGACACAAAAAGCTCAGACCTTCAAACCCCCTGAACGCCTGAAGCCCTCGGGCGCCATGACGATGTGGTGATGTCATCTGGAAACAGCATTAGGACCAGAGGATTTAAAAACCTCCCGAGGCAAAAAAAAAAAAAAGGCTTCCCCCGTTTCCCAGGCGACGTTTTCAGACCGGGTCAAAAGCTGGAAGATGGAGAACGAACCACAAATGTGTGCGGATTACGACTTAAGGCTCATTTTAATCACCACTAACGATGATTTCAGGGGTCGACAAGTCAGAGATACAGTTATTGATCAGTCGATTGGTCAAACAAGACTTTTAAAAACAACAAATAAAGATTGAACTACGGCTTCAGGATGGAGAATGTTTACAAATAAAGACGGTTATTGCTCAAAATGACAAATGTATTATTCCTTTTTTTTTACTTTTGCATGGAATAGTCGCCGATTAATCACCGGCGGTTAAAGAAACGATCTCGATTAAATGACGATTAAATGACGGTGATTAAAAGTCTGTATCGTTTCTTTTCATGTATTTGAGGCGATTATTGGGTCTTTTAACGACTGATTCAGGCTCAGTAACAACTTCATTAACACACAAACGCCTTCATTAAGTCGTTGCGAAGAATTTGTCCGTTGAGGCGAATTAAAGGTGTCATTATTGTATTAAGTGACACCTCAGATTGAAAGGCACATTTGTTTGTTTGGATCAATATCGCGAAAATAAATGTGAAATGTTACTTTAAGAGATATTTTCAGTTTTGCCTTTGGCCTGAGGTTGGCGCTCTTTGTTTATACGTTTGTCGTTGCCGTGGCGGCCCAAAATAGTCCCCCATGACAACACGATGTACTTTAATCCTCTCAGATACTTTCCGACGTCTCCCAAAATACTCCACGAGTCTTGTTTTACCCCCAGAAATCGATGGAAAGCGGAACGATACAGCAGAAACTGAAACATCTAATACTTTAAACACTCGGACTAAACCTGGACTAAGACCCGGGGCTAGACTCGGACTAAACCTGGACTAAGACCGGGGCTAGACTCGGACTAAACCTGGACGAAGACCGGGGCTAGACTCGGACTAAACCTGGACTAAGACCGGGGCTAGACTCTGACTAAAACCTGGACTAAGACCGGGGCTTAGACTCGGACTAAACCTGGACTAAGACCGGGGCTAGACTCGGACTAAACTCTGGACTAAGACCGGGGCTAGACTCGGACTAAACCTGGGCAAAGACCGGGGCTAGACTCGGACTAAACCTGGACTAAGACCAGGGCGAGACTCGGACTAAACCTGGACTAAGACCGGGGCGAGACTCGGACTAAACCTGGACTAAGACTGGGCTAAACTCTGACTAAACCTGGACTAAGACCGCGGGCTAGACTCTGGACTAAACCTGGACTAAGACCGGGGCTAGACTCGGACTAAACCTGGACTAAGACCTAAGACCGGGGCTAGACTCGGACTAAACCTGGACTAAGACCGGGGCTAGACTCGGACTAAACCTGGACTAAGACTGGGCTAAACTCTGACTAAACCTGGACTAAGACTGGGCTAAACTCTCGGACTAAACCTGGACTAAGACCGGGGCTAAACTCGGACTAAACCTGGACTAAGACCGGGGCTAGACTAGACAAGACAGTCGAGTCACACACACACACGGACTTACGACAACATTCAATCAGGCGCGAAAATGCTTTAAAACTCCCTCAGTCGTGCTTATAAAACTGGCGCAGACGGTCCCTCAGTCGTGCTTTAAAACTGCGCAGACGGTCCCTCAGTCGTGCTTTAAAACTGCGCAGACGGTCGTCTCTTAAAACTGCGCAGACGGTCTCTCAGTCGTGCTTTAAAACTGCGCAGACGGTCCTCAGTCGTGCTTTTAAAACTGCGCAGACGGTCTCTCAGTCGTGCTTTAAAAACTGCGCAGGACGTCTCTCAGTCGTGCTTTAAAACTGCGCAGACGTCTCTCAGTCGTGCTTTAAAACTGCGCAGTAAACAGACGTAAACGCAGAGGAGCTGGAGATCGATCGTGTTGCGTATCGATCGACATCGCTCCACCGCAGCGCGATAACGGGAATATAATCCGGATTACTCCAATTCGACTCGCGCACGCACGTATTTCCACAGGATTATGTTTCCAGATCATTGACATCTTTGTTTTGTTTCGCACCATCAACGACTCATTTACATCATTTATTATTAGTATTATGGGATTGTTCTGCTTTGAAATGATCTTCTTCTGTTGAACCCGTTTGAGATCATGTTCTGCACAACGTACTTGTCACACTCATTTGTATAACTCGATGTTGTTCAGTCAAGATTGTAAGGTTTACGATTATTCAGGGATAAAATCATGAGAACCAGAAACCCGCCCACGGACTTGAGGAACAGTCCCACGTCAGACCACGAGGAACATGAAAGATTTCCCTATTGTTCGGGTCTCAGTCTTCGATAATCGCGAGGAATCGTTTAAATCGTGATGTTTTTTCTCACAATAATGGCAAGCCGAGATACCCCCGTTGATCTTCCCCCCGTTCTCGTCCCCCGTTTCCCCCGTTTCCCCCGTTCCCCCGTTCTCCCCCCGTTCTCCCCCCGTTCTCCCCTGTTCTCCCCGGACCCTCGTGCCACTCGGAGGCGTCATAAACAAAGGTGTGATTTATGTATTTCGGCAGATGGAGAAAGTCGCGGGAGCTTCGTTTTCCACTCCGGTTCGTGCTTCTAATTGTTCCAAAGTTAAGAAACCCAATGGAGGGATTTTTTCACGGCTTCAGAGACGGACAGTTCCATCTTCCACTCTTTCGTTCTTTGGTGTCATCAATCAGATCAAATATGCAACTGTCAGACAGAAGACACCGGAGCTGGAAGACCTGATTAATGACCTGACTAATTACTCTCCTGGGATTATAAGGGTTTGGGAAAAAACAGTTGAAGTTTATCGGGGCTTTTGTTTTACATGAACCCAGAGTTCACCTGGATCTTTCTGTACAAACAGTTCTTCTTGAATGAAACCGTCGCCGAGTGCAGTTTGAGATGTTTGCTCAGAACATTCAGTCGAAACACGTCATGAGTTTAGTCAACGGCACGACATAATGACCCTTTTACAGGTTCTGGTTCTGGGCTGGTTCTAGGCGGGTTTCTGGGCTGGCTCTGGGCTGGTTCTGGGCTGGTTCTAGGCTGGTTCTTGACTGGTTCTGGACTGGTTCTTGACTGGTTCTTGGCTAGTTCTTGACTGGTTCTAGGCTGGTTCTTGGCTGGTTCTGGACTAGTTCTAGGCTGGTTCTAAGCATGTTCTAGGCTGGTTCTTGACTGGTTCTAGGCTGGTTCTGGGCTGGTTCTAGGCTGGTTTCTGGGCTGGTTCTAGCTGGTTCTTTGACTGGTTCTGGACTGGTTCTTGACTGGTTCTTGGCTAGTTCTTGACTGGTTCTAGGCTGGTTCTTGACTGGTTTTCATTTCTGGCCTTACAGCGCACCAGAACTGGTTTTTGAAACGGGCTCCAGACCAGGCTGTTGGAAAAGGGGTCCGAGCGGTTGTGACGTGAAGGGCATCTGGTGTAAAAATGTGCCAAGTCACTGTGGGACTTTGGTGTTTGCGACTGAATGAAGCCCAAACGATGATGTTGGATCCGAAATGAAACATGTTGTGACGTGTGTAACGAGGGTTAACGATAAAATGATGATGTCGTGACCTGGAGTCTGCGGAGGCGGAGCTAAGCACGGCAAAGCAAAGACAGATTTGAATTTGAAAAGAGCTTTGGGACTCACCTAAGGACATATACGCATCCTTTAAATACAGTTTTCAAGCTCTATATATTCATTTAATAGAAAGATTTACATTTTAGGAACATCAAAGTACAAAAACTAAAACAACATGAACAAAAACACAGTGTATTTTGCGACACCAACATGTGTATGTGTTCTGACTGAAATAACTGGATTTAACTGGATTTCGGGGCTTGTCCCGCCGCTGTGACGCTTCGACCAATCAGCGCGAGGTATTTTTTTGAACGTTCCAATCGCGTTTCTTTTCTTGTTCTCTTATATTTTTGCTCGTAGTGCACATTCTGGATGCGTCCAAATGTGACGGCTGCTGCCCGAACAGAAAGGTTTGGTTTAGTAATGATGTGTGAGAGCCAAGAGGACACGGGGGGGGGAGGAGGGGGAGGAGGAGGGTCTGTCTGAGGGTCCGAGCCTCCTGCTTCTATTGACTTATTCATTTATGCACAAATCCTCTGGGAACTCAAGGGTCTGTTTAGGACAAAGGTCTGGTTAGATCAGGACAAAGACTGAGCTGAACCGGCACGTGGTGAAGGAGGGGGGGAGAGAGAGGGGGAGAGAGGGGGAGAGAGAGGTGGGAGAAGGAGAAGAGAGAGAGGGTAGGGAAGAGAGGGGAGAGAGGGGGGAGAGAGGGGGGGAGAGAGGGGAGAGAGAGGGAGAGAGGGGGAGAGAGGGGGAGAGAGAGGAAAGAGAGAGAGAGGTGAGGAGAAGGAGAGGGGGAGAGAGGGGGGGAGAGAGGGGGAAGAAGAGAGGTAGGAGAGGGAAGAGAGAGAGGAGAGGAGAGAGGAGAAGGGGAAGAAGGGAAGAGAGGGGAGAGGGAGGAGGGGGAGAGAGGGGGAGAGAGGGAGGGGAGGGAGGAGAGAGGGAAGAGGAGGGGGGAGGGAGAGAGCAGAGAGAAAAGAGCAGAGAGCAGCGAGAGCGAGGAGGAAGAGACTGAGACAGGAAAGAAAGAGAGGGAGGAAAGATGAGAAGGAGAGCGAGAGACAGGAAAGAGGAGACAAAAGAGATCAGAAAGAGAGCGGGAGATACAGGAGGGTGGGAGGCGGAAAGAGAGACAAGGAGAGAAATTAGGAGAGCAGATGAGAGAGAGAAGAGAGAGAGAGAGAGAGAGAGAGAGAGAGAGAGAGAGAGGAAGAGAGAGAGAGAGGAGAGAGAGAGAGAGAGAGAGAGAGAGAGAGAGAGAGAGAGAGAGAGAGAGAGAGAAGAGAGAGAGAAGAGAGAGAGAGAGAGAGAGAGAGAGAGAGAGAGAGAAGAGAGAGGAGAGAGAGAGGAGAGAGAGAGAGAGAGAGAGAGAGAGAGAGAGAGAGAGAGAGAGAAGAGAGAGAGAGAGAGAGAGAGAGAGGAAGAGAGAGAGAGAGAGAGAGAGAGAGAGAGAGAGGAGAGAGAGAGAG